>JANEMJ010054685.1:0-24184 GCA_024361745.1 Cacatua alba
TGGCAGGGGGGTTGGAACTAGATGATCTTAAGGTCCTTTCCAACCCTAACTATTCTATGATTCTATGATTCTATTACCGACAAATGCAACAGCTGTAATTCAGGGACTGAATTTTTTATTTTAACTAAATCAAAGAAAATGCCACACATTTAAGATGCTGGAGAGAAATTCTACCATTGTCTAAGAGAAATGTAGAGAAAGCTTGCACTGAAATTTACAATCTAGGTATCTGCTTTCCTACCTTTTCTCTTGTAATCCCCCTTTGTTTCAGAACCTTTTAATTAGGAAAAAAGGGGTAGCTCAGTAAGTAACAGAGGTGTATCTGTGAGTGGAAATTTTATAAAACTAAGAAAATAATATAAAAACATTTGTAAATGCCCCATCCCTAGAAACATTCAAGTTAGAGGCTGGACAGGTCTCTGGTCAATCTGATCTAGTTGAAGATATGATTGTTCATGGCAGTGGGGTTGGAACTAGATGACCTTTGAAGGTCCCTTCCAACCCAAACCATTCTATGGTTCTAACATTTACCCCAAAAAAACACTGCAGAGCTAAAAAGACCTCTTATTCTAGAACAATGCTCAAACTGCCCATCTGATACTCCATATAAGGCAAATAAATTTCTTCAGGTGAGAAATGAAAAGCACCCTGTCGTGTCATCATGGAAAGATTAGTTGACCACTAACCTGAGTTTCGCACCGAGTAGAATTATAGAGCTGGATGAGTCTCTTCCAGCAGTGTATGTATGCTGGCGCTACCTGGGAGATATAAATCAGCCCAAAGTGGGTGGTCTTCCACACCTCCTATGCACTGCAAAGGTACATGGGTGACACTGTGCTGCACACCTTTCTCTCAATTTTGCTTGCTGGGGACATACTAAGCCACACTGTAGAAACTGATATTCTCTAACCTCCTTGTGTACACCCCTTACCCTGCTCCCCTCTGGAGTATGTTGCTTCCACTGTCTCTGCAGCCTGCCAGGGAGACAAATCAACTATAAACCCCTTCAGGAAAAAACAAGCGATCAATTTTCTATCGTTTCATTTTCAGAGACCTATAGAACTGTATTTTATGTGAGTATGCGGTCTGCTTCAAAGCCAGCACATCAACCTTCTTCATTCAAAGCTGTCTAAGCTCTAGCTAAACAGGAAAAAAAGAACCTGACTTCTTTTTTTCATCTACTTAACTGCATAGTGTCAGATCTATTCCAAAAACAGCCTTCCACCAGAAGACAAGGAAGTCCCTTGTTACTCTAAGAATTAATTCTCTAAGAATTCTAGAGGCAGTTGCCTTCTTTCCAGCCTAAATAGTTCACTGGTTGCTTGCAAAATTAAAGGAAAAGGACAATTATATGATGTCTTTTGTGACATTCAGTCACAGGTTAGTTCTGATTCATATGCCTTGTTTCAGGTCAAGACACATCTCACTTTCTACTAGCCATTTCCAAGTGTGCAACATATTGCTGAATTCTCATGTTTGTTTCACATCACAACATGGTAGCCTTGAGAACTAATATTAAACCTTCAAAATAAAAAAGAAATAATTGTTATTTCTTTTTTATTTTTTTTTTACTTACATACCACTTTGTGATTATTAAGGATATTGCATAACAAAGAAACGTAAAAGCTAGAAAGAGTCATCGACTTGGCTCATCTTCCTATTATCTTATTTCAGAAATCTCACTTGGGGCTTTTCAGTCATCAGGAGAGAGGAAAAGTGACATACTTTGATTTTAATCCTACAAGGAAGATTGCTCTTTTGGTGGTGCTTTAAATGTTTGCTTTGCCATAAGTCTTCTGTCACAGTGGATAAATAGGAAGCTGTCACCTGCTTTTTTCTCCACGTTCCAGTGGCACTCATCAACTAGACAATTTTCTCTGTTCTAACGAGGTAGCACCCAGAATTGTGTTATATGAACAAAAAGAGCCATTCCACAAACAGAGGCACATGTGGTTTCCATTTCCATTTTCATGTATATTTCACTGAAGCATGTTTTTCAGAAGTTAAAACGTTGCTTTGCAACAAAGATTGCAAGAAAAGCAGCAAAATCAGAACTGTAAACCTTCTAGACTGAATGACCAACAGTCCATTAGAAACAAAAAGAAGTCCAGCTGTAGAAGAATGTATCTTATTTTCTAAGAAAAATACTAAAGCGCAATATTAAAAATGTAGTGGAAAAGTGTAAGAATTAACAGAGGAAAAAATAAACTTATTTTTCCATCAAAAAATGCAGTCTTATTAAAATTATTTCCTTCATTTGCGCAGTTTTGCTTAAATTTTAAACAAAATAAACTGAAGTTACTTTCTTGTTTTCTTCTGATAATATCAAACATGTTTGGGTTTACATAATTTTTTTAAAAAATGTTTCAGCTTTGATTTTACTACAGTAATATTAAATGAAAAAATTCCAGTCAAGATATTAAGGGAGCGGAAAGGACTGAAATCAGCATTTTGATGGTTCTGGATCAATTTTTTTTTTCTTAAGTTTTCCTTCTTTTGGAAATACCAATTTCAGAGATTAAAAAAAAAATTAAAAAAATCGAGATATCTATTTTCCCAAAAGCTACAAGTTCTTGGTTCTCAATTTGCACTAAAATCTTCTTTGGTGCCTAGACCTAAGGCAAACTCTAAGCTGGAAAAATAAAAATACCTTTCACAAGGTTTTACAATTAAGCCAAAAGCATACTAACCTACCCAAATAATCCACAGACACAGAGTAACAAGATTTATTTATCAAAGAGCCCACAATGTAAGCTGATATATTTGGGAATCCAAAAGATGCTTGTATTTCAGAAGAAGACATGTTACTGCCTAATATGTTACCAATATAAAGAAGAAGTAACAGGGTAAATGGACTCCTACATTGTTGCTTAATAAGCCATGAATACATTTTGTTTTGGTAGAAAAAGTTTGACATAAAACATCAATCGTTATATGCAAGAGAGGTAAAAATACAATCAGCTGCATCAGCCTCATTTACACCCCTGCTCATCTGCAGGCAGGTTCTATTTTCAACATTGTAAATCAAGAATAACTCCAGAGGAATCAGTGGCAACATGCCACACGAGGAACTGTGAAGTTATTTTTTGGAGATCATATGTGATTCAGTATATCCATTGACTTTTGTGTTGTGATTTATTAGGACTGAAGGTACAAGAGAATAAAGTACAGCTGCTGGGAATACAGGTCCAGTCTACACTGTGTAATGGTGTCCAGTGCACAGAGCTCGGAGATTCTGGCAACAGAGCCTGCTTCAAAATTTGAAGCAATATATCTGTGAGATCATTCTGAAGCAGGGCACAGCTTACTCGTTACCCTCTTGTATGCATGTGCAAGGGTAGCAGTACTGCTTCTGTCACCTGAGTTGTCGCTACACAGAACAATTTGAAGCACTGTAGTGATGTAGGCTCTGCATAGTCTCTAGAGTGCCCCTAGGCTCCCCAGGTTGGTGTAACCATAATGAAGAGCCAGAAAAATACAAATGGTGCAGTGAAAGATAAACAACTGCATATCGACCTAAACCAAGCAGCCACTCAGGAAATGGAATGTGTGAAAATAGAGGCTGGGATTCATCTCCATTTATCTATGAGTCAGGAATTGAAGGCTACACACTTAAGCTAATTGTCTTATGTCTTGCAGTAAAGAGTGGAAAGAGATGTGCACTTTCAGTGCAACTTACCTTAGACTAATATTTAGAATGCATCTAAATTGTTGTGGTTTAACCCCACCCAGCAACTAAGCACCACACAGCTCCTTGCTCGCTCAGCCCATGGGGATGAGGGAGAGAATCGGAAGGGTAAAAGTAAGAAAACTTGTGGATTGGGGTAAGAACAGTTTAATAATGGAAATAAAATAATTTAAAAAATAATAATAAATTATTGTAATGAAATGGAAAATAGAAAAAATAGAAAAATAAAACCCAAGAAAAACAATTGATGCAAATGGAAAACAATTGCTCACCACCAACTGACCGATGCCCAGTCAGTTCCCCAGCAGCGGTCTCCCAGCCAGCTTTCCCCTCAGTTTATATGCTGAACATAACATAATATGGTATGAGATATCCCTTTGTTCAGTTGGGGTTATCTGTCCTGGCTGTGTTCCCTCCCAGCTTCCTGTGCACTTCCAGTGTATTCACTGGCAGGGGCAGCATGAGAAGCTGAAAAGTCCTTAACTTAGCATGAGCACTGCTCAGCAACATCTAAACCATCAGTGCATTATCAACTTTATTCTCATCCTAAATTCAAAATACAGCACTATACCAGCTACTAGGAATAAAATTGACTCTATCAGATGAAACTAGGACATTAATGCATACTTTTGAGATACTATAGTTAGATTAAATGAATCCCACCCAGCACATCTAAAACAGCAGCAGTGGGGTCTTGACATAAGAAGTTTGACAGCTGCAGTGGCGGGAGAGAGAGACTCTCAAATACTAATGCTAAAGAAGCAGAGAACACTTTCCATATGTATACAAAGACATGTTTGCTTTTCTGTCCTGGTATAAAGATGAAGATACCATATTCTGCTTGGTTAACAAAAACTGGTGCTTTGAAACACTGCCATGTGCCACTGCAGACTTTGCTGCATGCTCATAGCAACAAAGGCAGCTGCAAAGTTTTTATTAGCATTCAGGTTCTCTTGAACCAGCTGAAAGCTCCAGGATGGGACACAGTGCTGAGGTCAAGACAGGGAAAGTTGTTGTCAAGGTCATTTATAGGATACAAATATTGAAGGAAAATGTGACATACCTAGTAATATGAAGATCTGATAAGATTATATAGATGTATAGTATATATATGAAAAAAGGCAATTGTTTTGTAAACAATGAAAATATTTAGTATCTTTCTAAGCAGTCATTAGACACAATAATTTGCCTTAACTGAATCACCTGTATATGCAGCAGTGCTACAATAGTCTTCTGAAGTCTAGAGACCCTATGACACAGTTTACTTAGCTAAACAAATAAATAAATGTCAGAGTCAAATCTGTGCTTAAAATTGCCTGAGATTTCAAACTTAAAAAAAAAAAAATCTAAATATTTGGTCTCTGCACACCAGGAAAGCCAAACTTCTGCCACCAGAAGTAAAGCATCAGCAGAATCATTTTACTTCTTTGTTTACCTGCCCTTGCAATGACTGTTTTTCAGCACACTGCAGTGTGCCATAAAAAACCTAAAGCAGCCTTTCCCTTTACTTTTATTGTTAAACACAGTTTGAAGTGTCTGAGTGGAAAAAAGGCCACTTGTTTAAATCACCTCTACACTACCACGTCTGTGGAAATGAAAAAGAGAGAGAGGAAGAGAAATCTCTAGAAACGTCATTTATCAGCATTGCATGGCCATTACAAAGAACAGCTTGTGCATATTATTTACAGTGGCCAAATATGTTGTTCAGGATATTAGTCCATGAATATTCAGATAAAACATGTCAAAACAGTCATAAAACTTCAGCATACTAAAATATCTCTCTATTTAATATGTTATCAGTGATTCCCCCATCACTGCATGAAATTAATGTCTCCTGCTGGGATTTCCTTTGTTTTGGGCATCCTCATCAGACACAGTGCATCATACCTCAGTAGGGAGGCAGTAAGCATGTAAGGGCTGGGGGGCCAGTCTGCAATTGGAGATCCTCGTGGTACTTAGGAACAGCCTGGATCTCCACCATGATCAGGAGCACACCAAAAGAGCCATCCACAAGAACAAATGTTTCTTGCCTTAAGTGTTAGGTACAGATGTTCAAGAGCTAGTTTGGCCTGTCTTAACATGCCTTTAAATTTGGTAATCTGTAGCAGCTGCCCACAGCTCCCTCATCTTTAGTTCTTACTAGTCAGAGCTGTAGTACACAAGAATATGGCGCCTGTAACTCTGAATTGCCTGTGAGTTTGAATCAGTTACTGCTTTTCCTATGATCTTATCTTTATAGAATAAGCTGTAATCACCCTCCATAAACCCCAGTCAGAGAAATATATATCACTCAAGTTCATTAACACCAACCCCACCATATTTCATCAGTTCCTGGACATCTCCAAAGCACCTTGATTATTATATACACTCTTGGCATCAGCACTAAAATTGCTACAGATGCAGCTATATATTACATGGCCCTTAGTGCTTGTATCTATTAAATATCAGATGCCATGCTTTGGTGATTGCGCCATTTCCTCTTTACTAGATACTTGAAAGCCTTTCTGACTCTCTCAACTAACCTGTCACCCACCCAATCTGGCAACAAAAATCAGAGCTTCTGCTCCTGCTATATGAGCTTTCTTTTTGTTCAAGATTCCCTGCTCTTCACAAACCCAGAAATCATCCCTCTTAAATACCAATGACCCAATTCTACCAAAAATTCCATGTCCAAAGTCTTTGCCTTCTGCCTTCATTCTCTTCAGGGACAAACATTCCCATGGATATTTATCCTCTCTGGAATATTTCCCTGCTTTCCTTCCAACAAAAACTTTATCCTAACAACTGTAAAAAAAAAAAAAAAAAAAATCTCACACAGCTTTTGACGATTATTGCTTTGTCATTTGGATGCTACTGCTGTTCCCTTCTGCATGGGAAAAAGAGCAACCCACCTGCCTCATTTTCTTACAACAGTTATTTCAAAAAACAAAGCACTGTGAAAGTTACAAGACACACAGAAGGAGATTGCTTTTAATTCTTACGAGAATAAAAAAGAAGCTATGAATTAACTTAAAAACAACATCTAAGCATTTATGCCCTTTTAATAACTTGTTTTATAAACATATATTTTGCTTTCATAGGATTTGGAAGTGTCCCTTAAAATATCTCAGGGTTCTACTGTTCCACTGCGACTGTTTTTCAAGGCTTGTGAGTGGATTTTGCACGGATCTTAACCCCCAGTTAAAATGGAAGACATTTTAAAAAATCTGGTTAGACACCCATACCATCAAATATGAGCATTTGCAGTTATTTTAATTAGGCCTTCAAATAAAGGTTAATGCAGTGCTTATTAACGTTCATACAATGTTATCTATTCAGGTAAATGTATGTTCACTAATTTGAATGTGCAATCAGTTATACTTCTGCTTCCCTCTTTCTCTTTTGGCTTTAAAAAGGGATATTAAAGCCCAAAATATTATTAGTGTAGTGTTATGACTGAGAAATTACACTTACAAGAGTAAAGAGACTCAAAGGATGGTTTCCAGAGCAACCGCAATTCAGCCAGCTTGCACTTTACAGATCTCCTGAAGGGAAATTCTGCCTCCTGCTCACAACTGGACTAAATCCTTATGGTTACCTCTAACTGCAGAGTGACTCTGCAGCTATTTCATGTTTTGAAAGCTGCAGCAGCCAAAGGGGATCCCCAGGTTGTGGAGAGCCCAGCTCTGGCCCCTCTTAACAACCCTCCTCCCACTCTAGGACCTCTCTCAGGAGCTCTCTACAGCACAGTCCTCCTTGAGTCCTATCACACATATGCAGCTATACTAAGTCTCTTCTGTGACTCTTCCTTGGACGGTGCAGTTTAATCCCCAGAGGCTTCCTCCTCCGTGAGGGCCAGGGCCTCCAGACTGCATTCAAAATCATTAAAGGTGGAGGCCTGGATTCACATGCACGAGAAATGCTGTCCAAAATCTTATACCCATACAGAAGTAATACAGAATTCTCCAGTTTAACATCCATGGGAGTAATAAAGGCTCCTATTCACACCAGCCATGCCCTCATTAAACACATCCTCCCTACCCCCAGGTCATATATGCAGCGTCTACAAGTTTGTACATATGTAGACTGAATTTTGTCATGTTTATATAAGCACTGACTACTTGATTTGGTCTTGGTGCTGAGAGTTTGAAATCAGTTAAATTATGTTATTAACTGCAACCATTCTGTACCTTTGAAAATGTATAAGGCAGTTTAAAACTGGCTATTACATACTTTCAAACATAAAACCAATTAAATTTTAGCATATTTTAGCACAAGAATGTTCTCTCAGTTGGGATTAATACCATTATAAAATAACCTTTAAAACAAATTATAATCATGGAAACGGCACCATCCCTGTTAAACTTACTGACACATGAGCCCCAGCCCTCCAAAAGTATGGCCAGGGTACTGTCAACTTATGTTTCTCTAATACTCTCAAAGCCTGTTTTGGAATGTCAGATTTTGAGCTGAATTTGGGAAGGCTCAAGACTGCTGATGAAAACACCAGGACTGACTCATTCCTAACCGCCTCAGTGACAATGCCCTTGCTGTGGGTATTTGGGAAAGACATTTGATATCTTCCACAAATCAGTCCAATGGACTTAAACAAAGCAATTAAAAATATAATCTGAAGCAATTAAAATTCCTTCCTAAGAATATCACCAGAATATTAAAAGTAAAGCGATACACAGGTAATATTAAACAAAAATAAAAAATACTTTGAGAGGAATCTAATTTCTAATTTTAATTAGACAAGAAGAATCTGTTAATAATAACTTTGCAAAGGAAACCTTTAGTTTCCAGAGTAAAATCTTCAGAAAATCAGTTTTAGAATATATAGCAGTTAGGAGAACACTAAGCAATCAGAAAAACATATAGCCTAGCTGCTGTATGGTATTTACAGTTCTAAACCACTCATACTCTCTGTTAAATTAATCTGACTTCATGATCTTGACAGGATTTAGTACTGGTGTTGTAAATTAGCATATATTCAGAATGCTGGTTATCAAATCCCAGGAAATTAAAGACAGTGACGTAGAATCAGTTTACAGTAGACAGTGTAATGCCATCTCTACCCTATGTTCAACTGTCATCCAAACACCATTCCCTGTTTATATAGCTGAAAAAAAAGGGACCATGTTATAGCATGAAAAAACCTTGTCTAATTCAAGGTCTTCTGCATTGCTCCAAACTTTTGCTGATGTTACACCATTTTCTTTCTTTTTTTTTTTTCATTTCACCAGTGAGACTGCAGGTCCCTGAAGTCGAGAATGAGCTCTTTGATCTCTATGTAAACCTTCATGCACAATGCTGCCTTTAAACATTAAATAACAATGCTCAGAGAAGAGAAAAATAATGAAGGTCATGTCAAATGGTTTGTTCCTGTCTTTGGGATCAAAATTTGCTTGAGAGCTTGTTCTTAGAAGTGGCTAAGCCGTCTTATTATCTAGAAAATTCAAGAAAATGTCTTTAGTTTGGATAGCTTACATCCACTGAATTCAGATCAGCTACAGTTTATAATGTATGGTTAAAATTTAGCATTCTTTTCTTTAAAGAGCAAGCCTGTAGACTTGTTGGTCTTCTTCACTGAATCAAAGAAGAATGTTCCCTCTTCTGTAACATAGGGCCCCAACATCCCATTTCTTTTGTGCTAAGAAATAGAATGAAAAATTAACATATATTTATGGACATAATAAAAGTATAATATTTCTTTTGTGTGTTATTGGCCAACGGAATTATTCCTAATGCTGATAAATTAATTGCATGTGCCATATGCCAGAATTTCTGTAAATATCTGCAGGCTGGAATCCTTTTAGTCCTTCCACTATTGAGCAACCTCCTCAAAGGGTATCTATCAGTACAACTTCGTGATTTCAATGGGAGCATGTTGATTTAAATCCAGCTTTTTGTATGTGTAGTACAGTAATCGATAAAAAGACCATAATTTCAAACTTTGCCCACAATGGTCAGAAACGTATCGCTGGAAGAATAGAGATTACACCTCGGTGTCATGCCAAAAAAAAGATCGCTAGAGAGAAAGTTTGTTTCTACTTTTCTTAGAATTCAATGGATTTTCTTTTTTACTGTGTGCCATCAATGTCATTTAATTACTCAAGCAATTAGATTCAATGTAGGTAACAGCAGTAAGTGTTAAATTCCACAAACTAACCTTATGCAGACTTGCCATTGTCTTGGAGAGCCTAAATATGGAACCATTTTGGGAGGGCTAATGTATACATTGTACCTGGTTTGAGTTTCCTAATGTGGATTTGAGAATTTAAGTGCCTTGCAGTGTGGTGTCTGAACAATTCTTACACACTCACCATGAAAACAATATTATGCTTACAAACAAAAATTTGCTGCAGCAAAATGTCTGCTGATTCACTGTTGTTTGCCCCATGGTGTTCCTTTAGATTAGTGCTGCTACAGTGATTTATTTCCACCTCAGAAGATAATGAGTCTAAATTTTGTTTCTGTTACTTGTGCAGGCAAGTACTGCAGGATGAATATCTGGAAAGCAAAGGGGAGGGGACAGAAGAAGATGTTCATTTGGTAAAAATAATATTAATGTAAAGATGACTCTGTTTTTCCACACACATAAAAAAATGATTTCTGACAAGAAACATCATATAACAAATTTGGGATAAGTTTTCCACTCCCACCAAATGAGAAGGAGCTTAGATTTCTTGGTTTTTTTCAGCTGAGTGATCTGGATACCTCTCAGAAAGATGCTTCTAACTGCAGTTCTGCTAAATACTTCTGCAGTAGTGAAAAAGACACAGGTAAATATACCAGGACTGATACATTTGAGTGTCTTAACTGACCTGTGCATTCAGGTTCAGCTTTCAAGGAAACCCTAAAAAAGAGGCGTTGGTGCATACAAAACTACTTGTAGGAGAAAAGGACCCTGCAGTTTCCAGTGATCTGTCCCTCTACATACACCTCTCAAGTGTGTGCATGTATGGTGCCCACAGCAATATCACCCCCAATCTGTGACTGGTCTGTGTCAATATTTCTTCCATTTGAATACACAATAAAGGAAAAGCAGAATGCCATTCGCACCATTAAAACAACAACAGGACATGGTCAACTCCTTGAAATGAGATTCAGGCAGTATATTCAGTTCGCCAACCAACGGAAACACAAAAAATAGCAGCAGATATGACTTCTCACTCTTGTCTTTCAGGCATATATTTTCTTCCTTATTTTTGACACCGTATTATTTTTTTCATCGTTCAAAATAAATGAAAGTGGCACCCAGTCTCCCTTTCAGTTACTACAGCACTCTGGTGCTGTTCACAAGAGGAATTTCCAGTTCTTGTAACACAATCATGTGGAGTGAACTCTGGTTCAACTTGTACTCACTTGGTAGTAGCAGAAGTGTTATTGATTGGCAAGTTAGCATTAAAACCTTGACCATATAAGCAGCTTAAATCATTTCACCTACAGATCTCTAAAGAAACTTCTTTTATATCCACCAAATACCTCATTAAGTAATGAGATTTTAGTCCCAGGGTGCATGCAAGACCTCATTCTGCCATAAAAATTTACCACTCACTTAGCTGGTACAAAATGAAGCCCTAAAAATTAAACTGACCTCAGAAGTTTTATCGTGTTGCCAAACTTCTTACTGAATCTGGAGCTTTAATACTACATGAGCTACGTGGTATGACTTTTGACCTTTTTCCTTTTTCAGTTAGAGCAATCTGGTTGCCTTCCGATTAAAACATGTGATGGGGCAATCTTATTTTAGTATGCCAGAAGTTATGATGTAAGTACCATAGATATTTATACTATGATCTTGGCATTGTCCTAATTCTGCTCTCCAAAGCCACTCTGTTCTGCAGGAGGCTTCCTCCTGTGCATTACTGGCTTACAGGTGGTGGCATTTGAAATGGAGTTCATATTAACGTTAGTCTTTCTGCATAAATCTTTTGCTTCAAATAGAAATATTTCACTGCAACACTGATGGATGCAGAGGCAGTAAAAATGATCAGGGACATTCATGTGGTCTTTAAAGTTAAGGACTCCAAAGTAAAATTAATTTACCAGTTCATTAAGCGCCCCAAGGAGCTACTCCACTGGGGCCATAGCTGTCTGCCTTTGACTTGTGTTCAGAAAACTGACAAGCTGAGTGCCCCTTTTCTCCTCAGTTTCTCAACAGTGTGCATTTGGCAACTGTTATGCCTAACTGTCAAAATGAAATGACTATGCTATTTGGTATTTCTCATTTTCATCAAAAAGGATTAGTTTATAATCCTTACTACCATTTCATTGAACTAACAAACCTGTTTTTCAACTGCAACAAAAAAAAACTAAAAAAAAAAAAGTTATTCTTTATGACTACAAGACATTGATTTTCCCTTCTTAATTTGTTTAAAACAAAAATAATTCTAGGCTTAACATTACAACTTACACAGAAGCATTTGCCACTTCAGGATATTTTTACCATCCTATTCCTCCCCTAAAGTACAATCTTGGGAAACTTTCAGGTTTCAATATAGTATATAGAAACTGATATCCACAACAAATTTTCCAGTGCAATGATAAACATGGTATGAATATGTTTGCCCTTGAAAATGTTCTCCTAACATTGTTTAAAGACACAAAGGTTTAAGACGTGTGCCTAAAACTACCACCCTGACAGCTTAGCTATCTGTAAACATGTCAAAACAACAAAATATCTGCCTTTCTATTGTATGGCACACAAACTGTGCTACACATACTGCTTTTAATGATTATGGAGTCAGCAGTATTAAATAGATTGCCAAAGTCTCTTTCCTCATAATTTAATCACGATCTGACATTAAGGAAGACATTCTGTATTTATAATTTCTTATATTAGGTTTTCATAGAGAGTGCTTGAGCAGAAACGAAGCTGTGTCATATCAACTTCCATCCTCTCATCATATCTCCAAAGTGGCTTTCTAAGCAGAACGTGATATTGCTGTCTTCTACCAGAATCTATAATCATCCAGTGGTTGAGGCGTACAGAAATTCAGTTTGCCTCCATGTAACAGGTCTTCCCTTTCAGGATGCTTTTTTCCTTCTCATGGAAATAGATGGAGTAATGAATACAGAACTGAATATTGAGACAAAAAGCAGCACTGGACATTTGCTCTGAATTCAAATTTTCCTGTTCAAACAATCTTTTTATAAATGTCTCTGGCATCTTTACTTTTGTTTTCTCTCCTGCTCTCTGTTTTGTATCAGAAGGACCACATTATGCTATACAATACATAAAATGTTACTGCTAAAATGGAGTATTTTCTGGTAACTACTGTTACAATGGCATGTTCCAGTGAAATTTTTCTCTATACACAATGAATAACTGAGAAACATGAGACAGCTGTTTAAAAATACAGATCTTATAGCAGAGGCCCTTGTAACAGGTATAGTCTTTTCCATGCCTTGTGTAAGTTTTAGTTTATCTTATGGTATTCTCTGTAAAATAGTTACACAATAATAAAATGGGTGTTGATTTTGCTGATCAATACACCCCACCAAAACAGTTATGAGGAATGTTTATCTCATGCAATATGTAGCAGACCAGTGAACAACACCTAGTTCAGTATTCAAGTGAAAGCAGAGAGCAGGAGGGACAAACGAGAGCTATGTGTCAGTAAGTCTTTCTTTTAAAATACCTGTTGTTACTCAGGTAAAGCTTAGAAGGTGAGACTCCGCTAATTACAGACATCCAGAGAAAAGACAGAGTTGCTCTAATTATGAGGTGAGTAGAGAAGCAACTGCATGGATTTGCCAGTCCAGAGTGAGGCACTGGAAAATGTGGGTAATTGCTAGTCTGCTGCTGCCTTGTGACACAGGCTCAGGAAATTGTGCTGACCAATCGCATGAGAAAACTTCTTATCTCAAACCTCTGCCACACGGAGCCCCATTTCAGCACCTGGGGCTTTCAAAAAAGGGAAAAAAAAAAAGAAAAAGAAAAAGTGTATAACAGCAAATCCTAGAGGAAAAAATAGCCAATTAAATGCTAATATTCAGTTCTGGGTCATGGACTTGTTTTATGCAGTCTAGTAAGAAGTGGTTTGTAAAATTTCCAGTGCTGAAAACATACCTTCGTTTTTGGGGTGTAAAACCAGGCTTGTTACATTAAGTGCATATTTTTGGGAAGATGAGGCTTGACGTACTCTCTGTCTTGGGATGGTCTTTACTGCACATGAAAAAGGCTGCAATGGAGTCTGTGTAGCTACAGTGTGAGCCACGCCAAATTCAGCTGAATTATTTATGTGAGTATTTTATGACTAAATACTGTCATCCACTTGGGATGACAGTATCAACAAACAGAACATTTAACTGGAGACTCAACTGGATTAGTAGTTATATTAATACAAACCCCCGTCACTCCATCTGTTGGATTCAGCAGTACTTGTGGATCTCTTCACCTGCTATGTAAAGGCGCTTTGCCATCAAGTATGGCGGTGGGCAAACTTAGTGCAACATCTACTAAGAAACCACTTCACAAGGATGCAGTTATCCAAGTCAGAAAATACAGCAACAATTTAGAGGATGGTAGTGATCAATGTGGCTGCAGGTTATTATCTAGGATTCCATTGGGAAAGTACTTTAACGAAGTTTATCACAAAGCAACTCTCCTTCAGATGGACCAGATGACCTTAAGCTATTCTAGATGACTGCAGGTTTAGAAATCACAGATATTCTGAAACACAAACCCCACATATCTATGCCACTTTTGTTTAACTTTGTGTTTATTTTCCATTCTTCAGGTAGATGTGCTTCTGTTTTCAGCAGTGTTTCCAAACAGTACAGGACTGTCTGAAAGATAAGTTTTCAAAAGAATGGAAAAGTCTCTTTTTTATTTCTTCTTCACAGTTCAGGTGACAGACTGAATATGTGCAACATGCACTTTTCCGATACTCTGTGAAACACAGAAGGGGCAATCATTTGTGCAGTACAGGTAGACCAGCGAAGGAGAAGAAATAATTCCCTGCAATGTAAGTGACAGAGTGTGGCACAGCGTTCATCACAGGGTGATGAACAATACCATTTGAAAATTCATCCCTGTAATTAAGTCAAGCAATTCTGAATATGACTTGACTTTTAAAAATCACCAGCTATTTATCCATATTTCAAAGAAAAGCCTGAAATTATTGGCATTTATAAATTGGACACAATTTACAATTTGTCAGCAATAGTACTATTAGCAGGATGGGGACAGAACTGCACTGTTAAATAGGTAAAACAAGCAAGTATCTTCGCAAACCAAGGAAAAGAAATAGGTCCATAAAAGAGAAGTTTTTATCAGGAGGTTCAGAGACTTAACACATGGTATGAATTCTCAGCCTCATGCCCCTGTGGTTCTTGGCATGCACATGGAGGATTTAAAGAGCTTTATCCCTCTGCAGTATGAACAGGTCATTCTGTTCTGAGGCAGATGGAAATTACATGTCCTGAGAAATCTCGTATAATTTTCTCCAATTGCAGCCAAGACTAATGCAAGGCAGTTAGAGAACATAGAGAGTAATCCTCCCTTTCTAGGTTGTAGACTGAGTGATGTGCAACACATATATCAAACTAGAATATTGCCTAAAACATTTCTTTCTGAAAGATGTGAGCCTCAAAAATTAAAATCTTGAAGCAGGGAGATGAAAGGACACAGGGGCTGATGGCTATGCCTATCACCCATGTGCACACACCTACCCATACACATCCATATTCTCCCTCTCTCACGAAAAATAGTCTTGACTTAGTAAGCGAGAAGGAACTGCGGCTGGATGCATGAAAACTTTTTTTTTTTTTCCTTTTGGAGGCATTGTAAATATTCTAAAAATAAAAGGATGAGACATGAAGACCACTCATAGCAATAAAAAGACAGCTGGAAAGTCACTATGGTACAAGTATACATGGTGTATGGATCCATCAGTTATATATTTATATGGCTAATCTGCAATGAAGACAGCACATGTATCACTGTTGCCATAGTTACAGTGGCCTTGTGGGGCACATATTGTATCACTCTTGTCTTGCACTTATTTGCTAGAAAAAGAAGCAACTTCATCTATTATTTATATGATTCCTTTTTCTTTCATTACTTCATCTCCACTCTGCTATCATACAGTCACTTCAGTTTCCCACAGTTCTTCGAACATGGCTTGTATGATTTCAAATTAGACAACCACGAAAATGACATGATATAATTTTCTATTGAAAAATATAAAGCCTCAAATGATCTTATGTGAATATGAATTTCAGACTGTGCCTTTTTTTGATAAACATAAAACACAGTATTCTCAGCATGATTTTCAATTATTTTCCAAGACTGGAAGGAAATACAAGTGAACTCAGTTGTTAGATCATGTGCTATGAACTAAATGAAGTAACTGTTGTATTTGGTATTTTACTCTTCAGTAATTCAGCCTTCTCTTGATGCAAAGTTCATTGCAGTCTTCAGGAGCCATATTGATTTAATGCTGGTTTACTGATGATAACAAAGATATAATTGTCCTGTAGTTGATGTCTTGGGAAAATAAATCAGACAGAGAAAATAAGAAAATGCTTCTTTTAGTTATTTTGGGGTTTACAGGTTAAAATGTTTGTCAAATACAAATAAGGCTCCACATATTTCAGCACAGCACTGTAAGCACCTGCCTTATATGGAGTGAGTAAAGGAAAGGTGACTGTGCTTTTTGGACTGTGCTGAGGCATGTGATGGAGAGAGAAGGGGCTCTGGGAAAGTGCAGTGTGCAGGCTCTGGGGGACATGTTTGGCCATAGTTCAGAAGCTGGAAGCTTGACCAGCGCATGGCCACAGAGGGGATCCTAGAAATCCTCCCTTTAAACCCCCTTTTTTTTTTTTTAATTTAAGTGGCAGGAATATACAGTAAAGCTCATTTCAGCAGCTGTGAATGGCATTTCTTACTCAGACAGGTGGCAGTCCTCACGGTTTCACTGTGGCTTCTGTCTGAGCAGAGAGTTTTTTGGTGCTGTGCTATTGATTTACAAAATGACTTGCTGTGATCCTGCCTATATTAAGTAAAAGCATGTTAAAAGTTAAACAAAACAAACAAAAAGAAGCAAACACCAAAAAACACATCAACAAACCAACAAAACCCCCAATGGTATATGCACCAGAGAAACAGATTCCTGGTGGCTGAAAAACTCTAGGCTCCAAAATACAAGATATTACAAGAGACCCAATGTCTTTTTTGGGGGGTACCAAACTGAGATATGTTACTGTGCTCCCCTGAAACAGCACTAAAACTTTGTGTGCCCATGCCCTTGCCCCAGTGCAGTTCCAAGGTCCTGTGGACGTGCATGCCTAGGCTGCACAGGCTATTTCTCCCCTACAAAGTGAAAGTATACTTATGATATGGACAGAAATACTTAGTCTTAATTCTGGTATGAACTAGTAGTAAGAGCAGTGAAGTATAGCAGCACAACATTTGGAACAGCACAGCAAGACCAGCTTTTGCTTGCTATGTCCAGATATACTTTTGAAAGTCACTCCACTAAATTATCAATTTAATCATTTCTGTCATTTTTTTTGTAGCATCCCAAGAGCCTGAACTTCAGCTGAGCTACTTAATTACCATCAGATGACAGCCTAACCCAGTCTGGTTTTAATTTTTCTGTAAACATGGGGCCTATCTCCTATGAAAATGTTTTTAAGAATCTTCTCCAAACTAAACCCACAACTCCATGGTGACCCTGAAACATAAAACAAAAACATTTGAATTTGACAACCACCGTCTTAAATCTGATGTCACATCCCAGATTCAGGCTGAACAAGGAGTTTCCCTTTTGCAAAGGTGCTGTGGTTGGCTTTGCACCATATCATCCTGTCCTGTCAGATTTACTGGAAACTTAATACAGGAAAGGAGCTATTACAGGTATAGCAGAACTGACAGCCTGGGAGCAGAAGACTGCCACCCAGGACAGTTGTCACCTTGCCTTGCATAGCCCTCTTCAAGCACACTCTTAATCTAGGCTGCAAACGCATGTTTGTATTGCTTGCTCATCTTGACACTAAGCTGGAAAGAGCTATGAGGGCTGCTAACCTCAGCAGCATCTCATTTCATGTGTGAGTAATAAGTCTATGTTCCCCAGAGGGAGATGCATACTAATGGCTTGAAACTGAGAGGTGATGAGCATTTAAAGTCTCTGCCGAAGTCATCTTTTAGTACAGATGGCACCCTAACTATTTCAGATCCTCCTACTCCTCCTGGGATAAGGACATAAATAAGCCTCTGTGTTTTTCTGTAGTTAATAAAGGAGTTCCAATGTCTTCTATATAGAGGAAAAGTAATAATATGCTGTCATTTAGGTGACTGCTTTGTACTTTTCAAATGTGTTTATATGTTCTATTTAGCTGTTTACAGTGAAGCAATATCAAAGCATTATAAACAGTCCACCTAATACTGTGAACACACACTGTGAATTTCCACATATTTGTCAAGTTGTATCAAAGTTCAGCTAAGTGTAATCCTATGTTTCTTATTGGTTTGTGGCAATCCTTGAATGTGCTAATTAATACATGTTTCTCCAAGACAACAATGATTGATTCCTGAGTTCCAAGAGTGACGGCTAAAAGGAGTTTTCTGCTCGAGCAAGACACTTCTAATTAATCTCCCATTCAAACAAAAAATGTTTTTAAAAGAGTCCAACCTTTTCTGTGACACGCTTCACCTTTTAGTTCAAGACAGTCTCACAGTTGGCTTTTTATATAACTTATATACAAAAGTTAAATAACATTTGACATGGCATAGTTAACAATGCTTATTTTATTCTTACAGTGGAAAGGTACGAGAATGGAAAAGCAGATTCCTGTGTCATAGCTGTCTAGGAAAGAAAAAAAAAAAAAAGAAAATAATTTGGACCAGGTTGAATTGTTTTCAGCATGGCTTAAAAACATTCAAGGTTTTCCACACATCTAACACATTATTCGAATTTTCAATATATAAAACCTGGAAGATCCTAATGTCTGAATTTGAGGTTATTGCATACACAGAGGAGTCCTCTTCCCCAGCTTTTATGTTATTGCTTGTTCTTTCAGGTATCACTGAAATGATATAAAACATTTTTCACTCTTGAGAAAGAAATAAATCTTCTCTTTCCAGCTGCATTGCCTTAGATTCATAGGTTCCAATTTTTTCAAGTGAAGAGATGATACCAGCAATATTACAATGTTTTAGTAGGCAGAACCTCAGAGGAATGGGGTCAAGAAGGAAAAGACTAAGGAGCACTATTTATATTCTTTTACTCTCTTTTCTCCATCAGAAGAGTCACAATCAGTAGGAAGTTTATGCTAGGGATATTCAGTGAGTTTAACTAAATATCTGCCTGTCCCCCATGAGCCTTCAATAATGGGAAACCCTCTCAAGGGGGAATTTCATTCAGTCTAAGGTGACCATAACCTCTGCTTTGCCCAAAGACCACTGCAAACCCAAAAATGGGCTGCAGAGATTTCTGTAGGGCTCTGGGGTGTGTGCATGGAAGAAGACCTTCACGCCAGTCTCAATGAGTATTACACAGACTCATATTTAGCTAATGTTATTAGCAAGACTTCTTTGTCAGGCTTGAGGACTTCATACAGTGCTGTGCCACCAGAAATCACAAGCTGTCATTGTTGAAATCCTAGCATTATAAAGACATATCAGCATAATCTAAAAGTATACAATAACATTTTCCTTTATTTTCAGCAGTGTTAAGTGCTTGCAGCTTCTACTGACTTCACACTGATTTGTGGGTACTCAGCACTTCTGCAAGTCAAGTCATTCAACTTGAAATTTTCTTGCTTTCGTCATTTTTTAAATATACTTAATACTAGTGGCACTTCTGTATGAATATGATAGCACAACAGAAGTAGATTTTGCTTTTGGACGTATGACCTACTTTGGAGCTACTTTCACAGTCAATTATTCTTTTAGCTTCTGTATCATTTCACAGTGTTAATACTTTTTTTTTTTTTTTAATTAAAACCTAATATTTTGTTATTACATAGGAGAAAAAATTCTTGGCCCAAAACTGCCAAGGAAACGTGACTATGTGAGATATCATGAATTAGAACTGAGTCAACATTTTTAAGACTTCAAGACACAAATTAGGCTTCTCCATTATTACTGAATCTCAAAAAGTAACCTTAGTCTAAAACACTCAGTACTGAGAAGCTTGCACAGAGCTCAGTGGGAGATTCTAAGTACTGAATGTTTCAGACATTGAAGTTATATATTGACATGCCTGAAATACTGATTTAGTCTTTTGGTGTTGCTTCTCAATTTGAAAAATTCTGTTATGATTTGCGAGATATGGCAGGGGAGAGCTGAGAAATTGCTCACTGTTGCAATACAACTTGAGGATAAATTAATGGGGGGAAGGAGGAAGTAGATTATCTCATCAGTTCCTGCTTTACAATCAGAAATCAATATGATTGTAAAATGACCCTTTAAAGTGATCATTAAATGTATTACTTAGTGGATTCAAAAGTTACAAAATTCAGCTCTCAGAAATAACTTCCATTTGTTTCTTGAGTGCTGTATTTTTATTAATAAATTTAATAACTAGTATATGAATAAAAATTAAAATACTGCATGAGCCAGGGGAGAAGGGCCAGTACATAAGTTGCAAGGCCAGAAGACATCTGTGTGATCACACTCTCTGGCACCCTTTGCAGTCATGTCTCAGACCACCTCCTCCGCACATCCCCAGAAGCATCTGCTTGGCATGTGGTTCTTAATATAGGGAAGGAGGTAGAAGGCTAAAGAATTTAAACCTTCCTGGTTAAAAGCCCACTTCTCCACCAATGGATTCTTACCAGTTGCAGATACCTCTTCCTTATCATATTACTCTTTTGGTTTCCACAGGCTTGTCAGGTACCCACTCACCTCTGCCTTCAAAATATTTTCTAAACTCCAGCTTGAGAACTGCAGTTTGAGACATGGCTGATGTCAGACAACTTCCTAAATTAATTCCTGTTTAAAATAGAGCTTCTCTTCAAGAAAAAAAGCAAAAACCAACAACAGCACCCAAACCAAAGGAGAGGGGAAATAGCCAAGGGATAGAGAATTCACCACAGTGCTTTGCAAAATCTTTCGTATGGTGAACTCCCAGCAGAGTCGAGAACCTGCAGCTCATTTCTATTGCTCCAGCCACTGGATCTAGTTGTACTTGTCTTCTGGACTCAGACGCACATCTGCATTTCACTTCTCCATGACAACATTCATGAGCTGTGCTGAAGCGCCCCGTTAACCATCTCTTTGGCAACTTCTCAGCATTTTACTATGTAGCACATCTCCAGGCTCCTAATTGCAGCCTCCTCTGCACCCACTCTGACCTATTAACATGCTTCCTGACCTGGAGACACCAGACCTGAACTTGCAACAGTCATATCACATACAAGAAATGGATTCAATCACATCTATACCAAACAGAGATGTAAAGTCATTTTGACATTTCTTACTCAATCTTTTCTTGAATCATGACAGGGGTGCATTAATTCTTTTGGATGTTGACCTCGTGAGTTCAACAAGAATTTATAATCAGATGAATATGTGCCAAAACCTACATTTTCCATTGAAGGCTACTGTGTGCAGTGTTCATATACTTCTTATTAAAGAGGTTTTTATATTATGCAGGTCGCGAAATCTTATCAGCTTCATAAGAGATGTTATCTTCCATTTGCCTATGTCTAATTGTGTCCAGTACCACTGTTTTGCATAAGACACTGGCAATTTTCTTTGCACCTAATGTGATCCTTAAAGTGTTAGGTAATTTCACAGTTATTTCAATCTCTTGTCTTGCATTATACGGTACTGCTGTTAACAGAGCTTATGTTGAAAATACCATTGTAAGTAGCAGATTAACGTTAATGCCTTCTTCATATATTCTCTGACATTAATTCTCTGACATTAATTCTCTACTTCAAGTCTCTTACAGGAGAAAGCACCTGACAAGAAGCAAAGAAAATGTTGTAAATTAATGAAACACAAGGAAAGAGAGCAGGTTTCTAAAAAAAAACAAAAACAAACAACAAACCAAACAAACCAAATAAAAAACCAAAAAAAATTTATTTACGTGCCTCAGATCATTTTGTAAGAAATGGAGAAATACTGGGCCCTGAGGCTGCCTGGGAATGACAACTGCCTGAAAAACAAGTAGGTCAGTTGGTAGAAAATGCCAGAGAGGAAAGTATATTTACAATGCATTCTTTCTCTTAGACATATGCTTTTAGTTGCCTCTACATGCATCTTAGATTCCTACATGCAAGTAGATTTGTAAGCAGGAATTCATTCACACAGACATCTCACTTGTATAATTGGTACAAAGCAAAGCCTCGTGATCCTTTTAGATATGATAAGAGGAGGGCTGTCCATTTTCTGTATGTTGGTTAAAGCACTCAGCCAGGATGGATCTTAGCCGCTTGACCATATGGGATTTACACCCACATTTTCTGCTTCCAGACAGGCATTTAACTGAATGACTTATGCTTTTAATCAATAATGTTTCAATGTAAATTACACATTTAACCCCAGAAACAAAGATTCAAGTCACAGCATCCTTGGCTTGATAGTCAATCTCCTTGCCACAAAGTCAATGTTTCTCATTTCATCTGTGTCTACCCTTGCCTTGGGGCTGCAGAGCAGTGTAGGTCCAACAAGCAAGTTGGAGTGACCTCTGGATATAAAGCTAATGTTAAGAATGTCTGAAAAAAATGGGAGTCATTCCTTTGAATCTCTTCCTGCTGCCTGGGTGAGGGATGCTTTCTCTAGCAACGACGTTGGGAATTGCCACCAAAGGCTATTGTGGGTTCCATTGAGGCTGTTATGGAAAAGGTATGAGCACTAGTTTGGATGTGGTGCCGCATTAGCTGCTGCCTGACAGTGCCAAACACAATTTAAGCTTGCCTGCTAACCCAGGCCTCTCATGGTCACAGGACATCAAATATGGGAACTCTACATGGTCAAATACAGGAAAGAACAAGCACTTAGAAAAGGATCTCTTAGCCAGCTTTGCAATTTTGATTTCCTTTGTAAGGGTAGAAACAGCCACCCGTTACCTATTTTAAAGATGGAATAAGTTTTTTCCTGAAGTGCCTTTCAATCTGTGCTGGCTACGGTGACTAAAGTTAAATGAAGTAAATGTCCTTAGGCTATCACCTCAGTTTGTAAAGCAGGTGAACTTCAGGCACAGAGGGAGCTTTCTGAGAAAAAGCTTAGGTCCTCAAGGAGCCAACCCGGTTAGGTCAAAGTCTTTTCATTCTCTCTTGCTAATTTAGATGTCTACGTTTTCCTCTTATGCTTCCCTGTTGATACATAAGTGATTTTTATTCAGAGTTTGTCCAGATTCTCTAGGCAATATAACAGACAAGACAATTCTTTTGTCCCTTGAAGCACTAAATTAAGCTAAAACAGCATGACAAACTAATGTTATTTTCTAGCAGAACATCATCCTTAAGCACCTTCATTATTTTCTCTCTGTATTGCTTTATACAACAGTATCCTATTTTCTGAGCTGAATTATGTGGGGCTCAGTATACACCATTTAAGTGAGCTTAAGGATGTACTTTGACAATTACTGATGTTACCCTCCATATGACCCAGCTGTTATATGACAGAGGATTAATGTCCTCATAATTCCTGTTTAAAAAGTTAAAATGGATTGAATGAAACAGGTGCTGCATTATTTGTGCTTTGTACTGCTGTACTTCATTTTATCTTGTCCAAACAATATTATCAAGGGCTGCCTAAAAATAAATGCAATTTTAAAGAGAGAACTTAACTGATTTGTGAATGTCAAGAGTAGTCTTCAGTTTTCATACTGAAAAAAACCCAAAAAAAACAAAAGAATTCAAGTTTCTTTCCATATTTTTTGTTCCTTGAACAAAATCTGAAAAGTGGAAAACTCTTACTTTCTCATTTAAATTACAAGAAAAGAAATAGTAATTGTAGAATTAAATTTTTCTCATCAGTATAAATTTTCAATTTTTGTAACAACTGATTCATATGAACTCCGTGTTCATATCAGATTAATGCCTAACTTTTGATTACCTGTCTCCACAGTGAAAATTAGCAAAGATCTCTATCATACATTTGCCCTCAGACAAGCTGAATTTTTATCTGGGAATATTGCACAAAGAGTAAATATCTTAGTCAATTCCTCAAGAGTATGCTAATAATCTGAACTGATTTTAGCTTTAAGAAAGCTTTGGTGACTATAAAATTAATATATAAACATAACACTATTTGTTTATTTGTTATTGTTTGTCTGAACCTTGACTTTGTCTCCAAGATAAAATAAATCTAGCAACTGGGACTGTCAGTCCCCACTGTTCTAACAAAATGCTGTGCTGGAGAGGAAACAAGTATATTATACATATACAGACGTCATCTACCTGGACTTGTGCAAAGCGTTCGACACTGTCCCGCACGACATAGAATCATAGAATCATAGAAGAGTTAGTCCTTGAAAGGACCTTAAGATCATCTAGTTCCAACCCCCCTGCCATGGGCAGGGACACCTCACACTAAACCATAGCACCCAA
>JANEMJ010054685.1:24284-45738 GCA_024361745.1 Cacatua alba
TGGTTTAGTGTGAGGTGTCCCTGCCCATGGCAGGGGGGTTGGAACTAGATGATCTTAAGGTCCTTTCAAGGCCTAACTATTCTATGATTCTATGATCCTATATACAAAGTCAATTTTACTTGTTTCTTCAAAGGATATGTTCTATAACTCTAGATTTGGTAGCTAGGATTACAGTTTTCGCAGTTCAAATGTTACCTTCTTTCTAAAGTAGAATTCAGGTGGAACTCAAGTTTTCTGGATATTCCCTTCAGCTCCATTTAGCATGTTTGGCAGTGATTCACTTGACTTGTTTGATAAAATCTGCAAAGAAGCAAACATGCCTGAGTCTTCAGAGGTTAGAACCATCTGTGATCGTATCTGCCAGTGAACCAGCATCATCTTCCCTCTCCTCTGGCTTTTGCAAGGCTTCCAGTAATTTTGAACTGTTGCTCTATGTTTTTTGTCCATCAAGAACTGACACATCTGGCTACTTAATCTGAAGTTAATATTTCCAGAGTGTTACTCTGAACTACAGGGATATTATTTTTCCTTTTTCCATTTGCTTCTCAGTAGATTTTCTTTCACTTAAGATCAAACTTTCTACTCATTTGGGACCAGTTAGTGCTTTTACTGTCAGTCCCAAGTAGATACTGTTTTTTGATACATAAAGGCCTGATTCTCTGTGGGTTCTTCTTTTACAGTGAGGAGAAACTCTACTGAAAGATGTGAGTTCCTGTTGTTTCAAAATCTGAATTCAGCTAGTTCTTTTAGCCAGCAGGCAAGCAATACAAAGCCACAAGCTCTGTCCACTTCCTCCTTTCTTTGATTGGGCTTTAGGAATTATGTTTTTAGATTCGGATGCCATTTTGAACAAAAAGATTATGGCGTATTGTACCTTTAAAAGGTCTGACACAAAGAAAGCAAAATATGCTATTGTTTTGCTTTGTTTTGTTTTATATACAGAATAAATCAATAAAGTACCAGTATTAAACTCTCAATGATTAAACTCTTAACGATTCATTTCCCTCACTCTAGGCAAAAGAAAGGGCAATGCCCCAAACCTCTTCAGCACACGAAAGAAAAGATCAGGGATTTCCTTATAACTAACAGGCATAAAAATTACTAAACTATTTTTTTTTCTGCTGTGAACAGAAAAAGCAGAAACTGCTGCATTTGTGAACCTATCAAAGGGTTAAAACTCATAAAGATCGATTAAAGAAAAAATAGCCGGTACCTATGCAGCTAAAAATATTTGATTCAAACTACATGAAAATGCTTAAATCTTCACTACCAAAGATCTTATGTTTTTCCTGAGTTCTAATGCTTAATTTTCTTCTTGCATCTACATATCTTGTCTGATTTATTTTGTTTACTTGCTTTTTAAAAGATCTTGCAGCATATTCCCCAGCATTTATGCAACATACTTGGAGAGAAGTAAATTAGAAATAATGAGAATATGAAGTTTCCAAAAGAAAAAAAGATGGAAAGTAAGCTACTTCTGATTAGCATATAGTTAGTTAACAAATGGAAGCAACGGTAACACAGCCTAGGACGGTTAAAAAATGAATAGCTTAGGATTAAAGACAGGACTGTCCTGTGTTTGCGGATCTGACAGTGACAAACCTACTGGAAATTAATACTACAAAAAGTGGCCAGAGTGAATAACAAAGGAGTCAGAAAAAAGATGTTTCTGAAGCAACCATTTTGGGGAATTACATAATGCCACCATTTTACATCAGCACAGCCTTGCACTTACTAAGTTAGAAACAGCAAGACAGAGGTACAATGAAACTCAGTTTACTGAGAAACCAAATCTTGCACAAAATCTTTCTCTGAAAACTGCTTAATTCCTGGAAAGAATTATTGCTGGGTTCATAATGCTGCAATTTGATATATGCAGAAAAAATGAAACCTTAGTAAAAACTTCAAAACCTTGATGTTGTTTTTCATATACTCTCTCCTTTCATATAGGAGTATCTAATTTTTTGTTCACTTAATCATTCTTATGAAATACCAAAGGAAAAACTTTTCATACCAAGGTTCAGAATGTTAATGACCTAAACATATATTCATTCCCCTAAAAAGTGATTCTGTCTCTTGAGTAAGCTTCCATAAACCCAGTAAAACAGTAAAAGTTGCTCAGTAGCTTTGCAATTTCTTTATTTAGATGTCTAATAATAGACACCCACAACCATTACACCCACAACCATTATTTTTAGGCTCTAGGCCAAACTCATCAAGCAATTGGACAGTCTGTATAACACTGGATTTCTCTTTCCTCTGACTTGTAGGGAGGCCACAGACAAGCTACAACACAAAAAAAAAACCAACCCCAAACAAATCAAAAACCTCCCCTCACAGTTCTTAAAAATTGACCAGTGGAAAAAAACCTTATTTCTAAATGCTTAATACCAGATTGTATTCTAGAATATGTTATTGCCCTAGTTTACCAGAGATCTTGACGTTTTGTCAAGGAAACATCAAAGAAACACAAACCTGTTTGGATTTCCAGAATTAGTTTCCAATGTCAATGTTTGTTGCAAAATTTCCATGGTTTTGATATGAGCAGTAAACCTCACTGGTACTACAGTACACCACCAAATTCCTTTGCAGAAGCACATGTGATCCAGCATGTAGAAAAGAAATAGCAAAGAAATTAGGTGGGAACTCCTTGATATCTTCTAACCTGGAAAGCACAAATGGATCAGAGATCCTCTGAGACAGAAGGAACTTTTGAAGGAGTCAGCACCCCTGGGCAGTCTTTTAAGAAGAGAAATGGCCTTTGCTGGGAAGTCAAAATGTCCTCTTCTGGGTCTTTAAGAAAGAGTAAAACAGGAAATTGAAGGGGAAGGCATTAGGTATGCAACATAACTCTGGCACAATGAAACACTTTGTATACGGTTTATTCTACAGAGACTCAGATGTGTATTTGCAAAATAAACTCTTCATAGCTGAATAAACACTGCAAGTTCAGATTGTCAGCATCACAGATGGCACTTCTTTACTATTTCTACAGTTATACTACAAAAGTAGTCTTACAGCATACAGAAGCATGATATTTGCATTAGTACACATATGAAAAGCCCTAGCAGACTAACAATGCAGGAGATCTTATGTTAGAAGTTATGTGATGTGTTTCAAGAGATTTTTTTCTTAAAGATGTTGACCTCTTAGTAGGGTGAGCAGAAAAACCAAAAGGGTATTTGCAAACATTCGTAGGCACATCAGAGGCATCATGAACTCCAGCTGAGACCGAAACAATGGGAAGTGATGTCTGAAATGTTTCACTATCCAGAAGAAATGAGCACTGTACTGATGCTACACAGCATGTGTCCAGATGTATGTCTACTTTTTCCCCATCCAGGTGAACCATGGAGAATATTCCTTCCCCTCTGCTATGCCCCAGGCATGCCCAGACATTGCCTGGATTGTGCCGGTTGGCCTAGGCCAAAACTGTGCCAGAAACGTGCTGGCAAAAAGTGTGTACGGCCACATACACACTAGTGTCTGTGTTCATGCATCTGCCTGAAGTAGTGTGGTGGTGTTGACCCAGAGAAATTTATTTCCTTAGTTAAAGACAGCTTTTGGACCTAACTCACTCTTTAAATATTGTATCAAGTATTTGAGCTTTGTTAGTGGCATGCTATGCTAAGCAAAAGAGAAGTATGTCACATATTACGCTGCCTTTGGTTTCCTCTGGCAGTGT
Source organism: Cacatua alba (assembly GCA_024361745.1). NCBI lineage: Eukaryota > Metazoa > Chordata > Aves > Psittaciformes > Cacatuidae > Cacatua > Cacatua alba. Next base: position 27,970 of record JANEMJ010054685.1, read on the forward strand.
TAGAAAACACTTAATCTTTAAGTAATGGATGTAGAGATAAAATATGGGGTCCTGGAATTCTGATTTTAAGGGTAGATTCAGTATCAGATACATTGAAGTGCTAGAAACAAAGCTATGGAGCCCCAAGTGAAATAGCCACAGGCTGAAAAATTTCCTATGATCTAAATACTATTTATCTCCATTAATAAATACAATGCAGAAGATAACATGCAAATCTTTAAATGGGTTCTGAATGTTTGTAATCGTTCTATGCCGTAATTAGAAAGTTACTTCATGAGCTATAGTCTTTATTTCAAGCAGATAGAACAAGAATTCACAAACACTCCCTTGACCTTTCCTAGATGGAGTACAGTAATGGTCAGATTGCTTAGACAAAAAATTATCTTTTTTTTTTTTTTCCATCAGACTGTTTTCTTCACATGTGGGGGAGGGGGAAACCCAGCTTAAGGTCTCCAAGCAGCTACAGTTTTCCTGCAAATACTAATGCATCTTCAGAGCTTCAAGAGCCAGTGAGTAAGTAGGCTAGCAAACAGAAATAGAGAAATCTTGTCATCATTAGTTTGCAAGGAGATTTTAGCCAGCAGTCTGTAAAACACAAAGTGTTTTTGTTGTTATGTAAAATTATAGATATGTACTATAAGCAATTCAGTTTACACAAGATTAATGTTTTTGCACATCTGTTACCTTAAAAGAAAAACATCAAGTGTCAGGCAAAGTCAAGCAGAAGTTCTTCCCTAAACGTATGTATAGCATGACACCTGAGAATTTCATTTTCTTCTTGATGAACTACTGCTTCATTCACTGTACAGCTTTCCGTTTTTTAAAAAAGTAAAATATTCACTCAGGGAACTGCCTCTTTTGCACAGCCTGTATCTATAAGGATTTTGTGACAGGTATAGCAAATGCAAAAGTTTTGCTGTTGGTACTAAATTATTCAACGCAGTAAAGAGAAAATACAACTCAACAGAATTATTAAAGGTTGTTAGGGTATTGGGTAGCTGAGCAATACAATGAGGGTGTTATTTATTTTCAACAACAAAACATTGTATGTGTGGAAAAGTAATTCTAACTATACATAACTGTCAGTCTCTAGATTAGCTGCTGCCCCTCAGAGAAATTTTAGACTAACTTTAGCAGTTCAAAATATCAGGTCAGTATTAAACAATGAAAAAAAAACCCAAAACAACATTGTCAAAGTTGGAAAAAACAGCAAGAGACGAAAAGAGTGAAGAACAGAAAACATGAATATGACATAGTGAACTGGTGATGTACCTTCATCTTGAATGGTTTGTGTATCTCCCTCTCCGTATCCCACCTCAGGAAAGAATATTATACAACAAGAAAAGTCAAGAGGAGAGTTACAAGGCAAGACAACTATATGGAGAGATTACATAGAGTAGGATTCTTCAGTCTTGAAAAACAATTGCAGTGGATTACAACAGATGTATAGACTATCATGAGTAACTTGGAGAACACAAAAGGAGAATGACAATGCTTCTTGTAATACAAAACTGAGGGTCATCATAAGAAATTAGTAGATGGAAGGCTCAAAGAAAAGAAAAATCCATTCTTCAGATAGAACATTGTTCAAGTATAGCTTCCATTGCCATGGAAAATAGCAAAGGGCAAATGTTTACAGGGGCTCAAAAAGCAGTTAAACAAACAAATCAACATATATGGTCTGGATCCAGAAATTATTCCAAGGTAAGGGCTATGAGTTGCGGACAGCACAGCTAATTTCCAAAGGGGCAGCTTTTGTGAACAATCAGCAGTAGGAGGTGTGAACTTACAGTGATCTCCAGAAAGAATTGACATCAAGGGATTTGGCTGTTAGACTCAAGCAAATCCACAAAGATCTGCAAATTTTTTAAAGGTAATTTCCTGAGCACAGAAGAAGACATGTTAGTGTTACAAAGAGCCACTTCTTGTTGCACTTCTTCCCCTGCTCTAAAAGGGGTGTCCTAACAGGATACTTGTTCTGACTGAATTTTTTCTGTAATGTCTTAAAAGAAAATATTCATTTCTTTTGTCTCATAGTTCAGGAAAATAGCACAATTCTCATTAAGAGAGTTTTTCAAGAAAATTCAGGCTTAGATTGTGCAGGGCTTCAGGCTAAACATTTCCAAGCATGGCAAAGCCATAAGCAGTGATATGGAGTTTTTTTAAAAAAGAGAATATTGCAAACAATTTGAAAACTCTTTAGGACTCTTGGTCTTACCCTTCAGGTTAGGATGAACAAAGCCATGTGGAATAATTTTGTAATAATAAAATTGGTTTAATTTTGATTTTGTTAGAAAGAATATTTGAAAACACACATAAATCACAAAATCAGATTTTGAGACACCTTCAATCTCAAGTTGGCATGGCTGAGTCAGAAGGGTTCTTGCTTTACAGAAGGCTGTAGCTACTTGAACTTCTGACCTCCTGGTAAGAAGTCCAGTATTTTAGCCTAATTTTCCACTGAAACTGAGTTTAAGCAAAATGCCAGGCTATAAATTAGAAGGGATGATTCTTTGCAAATAGCAAACACTATTATGAAGGTGGTAACCTCCAGCAGAATTGGCAAGCTGACAGCGGGGGATGATAATGTCTTAAGCTACTGCAACCAGATTTGCTCATCTGTCAGAGACCTCAGAGAAATGAAATAGCTGGCTGACTGGGAATAAGTCACCCTTCACAGCACTTCAGCATTTAGTTTCACCAGCTGAGGCCCAAGCTGCAAGCTATTTCCACTTTATAATACCATTCCCTGAAGCTATCAATTCTGGATGTCATATAAACAGCGACATCATTAGCACAAGGATATTTACTGCAGCCTGGTTGAGGCTGGGTATGGCAGTGGAAAAGGAAGGGGTTGGCATACCTCAAAGAGATGGGAGGCATTTGTTTCCCTCTGTTGCTCAGTTCGTGCAGCCAGGAGAGCTGCAGAGAGCAGGGAACACTTTTGCTTTGTAATGCTGGTTTGCAATGCTAGCAGTTAAGGTGCTATTTGAAAAAACAAAGAAACCTACTAGTTAAAGTGGGACTGCTAGCATATGTAGGAGGAACTGTTTTTTCTCCATTATATAATATTACTTAGTGAATTTAGGGTGTTGGAATATCAGCCCTAAATGATAACTTGGACAACCCAAACACGACACAAGCGTGCTTGGCCCTCCCACATGCCCTCTCTCCCTCCAGCTACATTGTGCATGTTTAACAGTAGTGATCGTTGAAATTTTGTTTCATTGCAAAATGTAACACTGAAATACCCTTTATTCTATATCCTTTCCCAAGCCTAAAGCCTCCCTGGGCTTTCTCAAACCATTCTTGGAACTTTAGGTCCACAGAGGCCTGAGAACTCCAGAAAAGGTTATTGCATTCATCGAAGATATGACTGTTAGTAAAAAGCTGAAAGTGTATTTCCAAAACACAATTATTTAATTTGATATTTTACTTCCTGGTAATGTCGATATAAAAATTTCACCGTGAATCAAAAGCTAACAGCTTTTTAGTAAGAAAAAGGAAATTGATATTTTAGTTTCTTTTACAAAAATTTCATTAGGAGTTTTTCTACATTCATATCTGCATAAAAAGGAGAAGAATTTACCTCACAGCAACAGACTTACTTTTCCTCAATTGCAAATCTATGAATGAAGAACAGGTTAAAGAAAACCTTTTTTAATCAATAACACAATAACATCCTGCAAAAGATTTGGATTTTAAGAATAAAAGTGGCCAACAGACTTCAGGTACAGTAATTTGTAATACCATATGGTTTTGTCATGTGCCCAAGCTCTAAGGACCTGGCTGGAACAAGAATTAAAACCGATATAGAAGAGTGCCTTTGAGGTGATAGGCTGTATTTAGCATTGTTTTGAGAAGAAGCACTTTGTCTCTTACCTTCTCTAACACTTTGAACACTTCCCTATAGATAAAGCATGTCCCTATGTAAAAGAGACTCAGTTACCACAGTTTCTTTTGACTTCCAAGGAGTTCTATGCTGCCAGGGAAAGTAGTCATAGGTAACATATAGTCAGAGAAAGACTTAAACATGTTATAGAAATGGGCAAATGTATTTTAGTAACAATAAATGCAAGTGTGAGGGATGAGGGCTAGAAGAATTGAATAGTCATACAGTTTATAGGACTTTATATTAACATCAATGATCTTATAGGTCATTGCAGTCAATAAAATGGAAGCCTCTGTTTACTATGCCATTCCAGATACAAAGCAAGCACTATACTAAGCATGCATAAGGAATAGAACAATCAATATTATTAGGAATATAATTATTTTATATGTAACAAAAATGCAGCTTTTCTATTATTCCTGTCTGGGGTAAAGTGTAAGGTATGCATAGTAATGAAGCACATAAAATTCAAAGAGTTATAAGAATGACTGGGTGGGAAAAGGCTGTTGCAAGGAGTTTTAAAAGAATGAGACAACTTTCAGCTTTATTTATTTTCAATTTAAAAACATCTTTGTTTCCTAATGCACAAGGAAGAGGATAATGCATAAAAAAAAAAAAAAAGAGAGAGAAAATAGTTTATCACCCAGCATGGGGGCAGCCAAACTGAGGAACTCATTACACACAATGTCATGCTGTCCTAGAAATCAGAGAGGCTCAAAATGCATTTGAGAATTTTATGTTGGTGCAAAGAGTTACTGTAATACCCTGCAAGAAGGAGGTCAGACTACTGTGTCAAGACCTAATCCTTTCTAATCATCTCCTGCTCAGAAGAGGCCAGAATTAGGTTTAGCCTGAATGGGTAAGCAATTCCACATCTATCTGTAACAAGGCCTGCATGTCTCCCTTATCCAATAACCCCAAATTATAATGAATACAGTTTTTCCTCTGTCAAATCACACATAGCAGGACATACTAAAACATTTTTCTGGACTGTTTAAAAACTGTTTGGAACTTTTTACATTTGAAATTATTGGCCAAGAGGCAAAAAAATATTTACTAGTCAAAGTTCTGTCTTGGAAAATATTTTCTTCAAGGAAAAATATAATATCTGTGATTATAATAACAAATACAAAGGTAGTTTTCAATATATCAGTACTCTAAAAGAGACATAAGAATGAAAAGATTATGAAAAAAGAAAAATAAAAGAAGCTATTTAAACTCAAAAATAAAAGGGGTATCTGTCTGAGTCTAAGCAGTAAGCTGCTACACTATCTGCTGGCACTCCTCCCCTAAGTACACATATGATCACAAAAAAAGGATGTGTTGGCTGCGTACATTCATGTCTCTGTTTTCAGACTGTGCTCAGCCTGTTTGCATATTGATTGGGAGCTTCAGTATGGGAATGGGTGCCAAGGCATTTTGAGTTTAGGTGGGCAGCTTGCATAAATAACATTACCAATACCATATCATTCATAGGAAGTCCTGTGAATGTGCCAAAAAATCATAACAGTAGTTGACATAATGTTTTGTGGAAAGAATAGTCTGCTTTAGACAGAAACAGAAGGCAAGATAGATCATGCTGCATAGCAGTGCTTACACGGGAAGCCTACTTTTTCATCACTGGATTCAGTCCTAGAGCTAAACATGTGAAAAGATGAGTAAGCTTCCATTAAATGGCAAACGTTTGCACTAGAAAGCTGATTTACCCTCTCCCAATGGCAGTATTATCTTCAGGTTCACAGCACTATCTAGGGTTTCAGCAAGATAAGAATGCTGGTATCTCTCAGCATTGCACAGCTAAAGCCTTGCAACTATAGTTCTGGTTAGATATAAGGATAAGGAAGAGGTTCTTTACTGTGAGGGTGGTGAGGCACTGGAACAGGTTGCCCAAAGAAGTGGTAAATGCTCCATCCCTGGCAGTGTTCAAGGCAAGGTTGGACAGAGCCCTGTATGACATCATCTAGTGTGAAGAGTACCTGTCCATGGCAGGGGGGTTGAACTAGATGATCTTAAGGTCCTTTCAAGGCCTAACCATTCTATGGTCCTATAGGGAAGCGTTTATCTCCTGCCTGCTTGAAGGTATTGCAGGGATGAATGGAGAGGAATTAAAGCCCTAAGAAACTGGCATACTCCCCCTCCTCAGTCAACCAGCTGCATGTGCTATGACATAATTGCACAGTCTGTGAAAACTTCCCTTGCATTTGTGGTGTGGTTGTGCAGAAACTGAATCACGCAATTCCCCTTTGTTCTAGTACAGCTGTTCACAATCCTGTTAGGAAGCTTATTAAAAGTGCCATCAAAAGAAGGTGATTCCTCTGGGACAGACTGTTGGAAAGAAGGTTTAGGAGCAGGAGGAAATGACCTGCAAGATTTCACCCAGCTGGCTGAAGAAGGAAAACTACTGGGTGGAGAGCAGACAGAAGGAAGGTGAACTGCTTTAGTTCTTCTGACTAAATTGAACATCTACTAATATTTTAGCAACTGGCTTTTCACAAGCTAGAAATAATATTTTGTTTGTTTTATTGAGTGTTTTATAGGAAAGTAAAATATTTTTTCTATAGAATTATAAAACGCAATCTATGAATTGCAGTAAGTTAACAGACAATTGTGCATTTGACCTAGGCAATTACAGTGCTCACATATTTATCTGTGTCTATAATTTCTTCTCTGATATTTCGTATTCACTCTGATAGTTTGTTACCATTTTGTCCCTTGCCGTACCTTCTCTGAAATCAAATGACTTAAGAAATCTCCTGTCTTAGGCTAAGGCAGAAAAGAAATTCATTTACAGAACAGCATCTGTTCTGTCACTCTGGATATTAGCAGTTGCTATCCTCCCTCGCTCTAGTTGCGTTTACTTTTTCTTTGTCATCTTCTCCACAGCACAAAATCACCATGTACTCTCTTAGCTGGATGAGCATTTATTCATGGCAGCGTTTAAAACACGACTGGCTCTCACAACTTGTCTTTGTGACCAAGTCCTGTGCACCTGGTAATCATGAAAGACTCAATACTAGACCTTGAAGTCAATGAAACATTCACCACTAAGTGGGAGTGAAATCACCCCAGTGGCTTGCAGTTGTACTCCAAGATCATGGCCAGCATCCCTCCTGAGTTAATGGACTTGGGATCATGGTCTATCCAGTCAGTGAAGACCAGTGGGAGCCATTTTGTAGAATTATCATAGACAGTTTTCTATGTGGAATATGAAGTTGCTAAAAATCAGTTTTATGACTAAACAAATACTGAAATGCTCCAACCAATGCTTTTTACTAATATTTTTTGTATTTAAGCTGATTTTTCTTATTATAATAACAACTTTTCTGCAGCATGAAGAGCATAGTTATTAAATGCAACTTTTTGACAAATATGGATAAAAAGAAGGTTTTACTTAATTAGATGGGATTGTGCTAACCTCTGGTTTTGTTATTTTTCTTACTGCAGGATAGATAGCTAATTATGTTTAATAAAATTATTTTTTATGAACTAAATGAGCCATGTTCAACCTCACTTGAGGAAGAAGCACCTACTGATTTAGGAAAGACCAAAAATAACTTCTGGCCTTATGGTCTTCTAAGCAGTTAGACATAAGCAGTAGGACAGAGCTTAAGTCTTTTCTGGACTGATCCCAAAATGAATTAAAATGGGTTACCTACAAACACATAGTTATGCCATTTATTTAGCTACAGATTACATTGTCCTATTTTTGGTGATGGAGGTAGAGTCATTTTTTCAGTGAGTACTGCAGTTGGCATGGTTGACAGCTGATTTGTCTGTCTCCCAATCTTTGTACTGACATGTGATGTCTATCTTAGAGACATGCTTATTGTAGCATATGATTTATGTATCGTTCCTTTGTGTTTAATTGCGATGACACATCAGAATCAGAAACCAAAACTTTAATCAGCCTTAACAATATTTGAAATAAAAAACCAAACCAAACAAAACATTTTCCCAACAGCTGTGCATGGGGAGCTATGCAGAATCTTCTGTGAATCTAATTAATCTGATTGCTGGATTTGCTAGCTTACCATCTGAATTTTGCTTAATAGCTAATGTGTAAAATTCTCAATGCTTTCAGCAACAGGCCTGCTGTTACTAGGAAGGTAGGAGGCACCTTAAAGCTACCTCTGCTGCCAATACCTGTATATCATTACTAGTGACAGACTCCTTCATTCCCTCAGGGACTTGTTGTCAGACTGAGTTGGACTGAGAAGCTGGCATTCTGTTACCATGCTCCATCTCCAGCTGATTTGCCTTATGGATGTCAAGAACTGTACACAGTCATTTAAATTTATTTTTATTTTTTTTTTATAAAATTAACCAAATTAGAACAGATGTACATGGGTGAATTCACAGGGAAACACTGCATCTAAGCAAAAGAGGAGAGCATTCTTCCTCAACCAAAGCTGAGTCCGGTTCAGATGTGCTTCTCTCTGTAAAATCCAGTTATGGAAGCTAGAGTAAGGGAAGCAGCATAGAATCATAGAATCATAGAATAGTTCGGGTTGGAAAGGACTTTAAGATCATCTAGTTCCAGGCCTGGCAAGCCTCCTACCAAAACAGGTCTTCCACTTCATTGTCAGACCAGCTCCACCAGCCTCCAGTAGATCTGGCCTCCCAAATCGATTCCCATGTTCTAAATACCCAAACCCCTGACTATGGCACCACTGTGCTACAGTGAGCTATATATGAGCTACAAAGTAATTTGTGATGTGGTTATTAAAAAATAAACTGTTGATTTGTGAAGTCACTGACATTAGCAATAACCTTTAGACACAAATGCATATAATGCAACACATCTTTAATTAGTACATAGGATTTGTGGATGCTCATTCGATGTGTGACATAGTCAATGTTTTGGGTTTAAAGTGAATATATTGAATCCACTTTTTCCCACTGAAGATATAGAAAGACTTGGGAAATCTGAAACTGAAAAATTTAGTTTCAACAACAGGATGGGTTGATTAAGAAAGCAGATAGATAGTTTAAATACATTGGCTAGTGCCATGTGCACTTGTCAAAACCAAAGCTGGTCAATTCACATTAATCTCTTTCAGTGATATAAAACCAAGATTTGTGGAGACAATGCAAGTGGACTGAAGTATAATTGATTTCAGCAAGATCATAGAATCATAGAATAGTTAGGGTTGGAAAGGACCTTAAGATCGTCAAGTTCCAACCCCCCTGCCATGGGCAGATATTTGATAAGGTTCCACAAAACAGTTTTGAGAAGAAAGCAGGAGAATACAAATTAGACTGTGATCTTGAAGACAGATTAACTGCTAAAAGGCAACCACCACCCCACCACCACCACCACAAGAAAAAAAAAAAAACCAAGCAGAAAGAAAAATCCCTTCCTACAGAGAATTATTTTGAAGTTGAGAACTTGGACTTTCTGTTGAAAAGAATGTAAATTAAGATAAAGCATGTCTCGAATTTATTGTAAAATGAACCTAATATGAGTGCTTTAAAGCTGTGTAACATTGATTTCTGAAGACCAATGCACTTGGCAGAAAGCTGTTTCTTTTTTTCAGAGAGGATAAAACCAAGTGCACCAATCATCTGAAGAGTATTTTGGGGAGGCTGTGTGGTCTCTTAGTCATATTAGAGTTCTGTGCCAACAAAGATCTAGGATTTTTAATTCTAACTTCTTTGAAGCTAATCAGTGATTAGCAAAACCAGCATCTCTTCCAAATATCCTGTGACCTATTGCATAAGCCATTTAAAAGCCAAATATCTCACATAAATGGAAGGACCTCTGAAAAGGCTGGTATAAGTATTAACTAAAAAAGGATTCAAGCATAGATAACAACTAGAAGAAAAATTGCTCAACCCTCATTTGTGTTGATGAGCCTTAATCACATATAGCAGACCTACTGGAGTGCTTAAAAATTACTTCTGAGAACAAGGGATCCCTTGTATAAAGACTGTGATCTAATCCTAGAATAGCCTTATACCAAGAAAAGGAATTTATAAGCCTTCTGCTGCCAGACCTGTTCTGACTGCTCTGAAGACACAGGTAAAAGTAGGATCAGGACTGGGGCAGATTAAAATTAATTTCCTTCAGAAGAATGGAAAGGCCTTTTATACTTCCTGTACTGTATTGAATTTACAGCATATGGTTATTTTGCCTGTAAAGCTGCTCGAGAGAGAGATGATATTTCTTTTCTTTTTATAATGGGAAAACTTTGGGTTTAGCTATCTTATTATATTCAGGGAAAAAAAGACTATTTTAGTTCTAACTTTTTTAATTGCCCTTGGGTGGGAATCAGACACAGAACATTGCCACCAAGAAGATTAAATACTCAGAAATGGAAGGAGCAGTGGCAGAGAGTTACATTAGAGACTGTAATTCAGCCTTAACTGTAACAGCCCAGTGGTAAAGCCTTTCCACTGCCATGTCTAAAATTTGCCTTATTTTTACATTTTCAATTTAATATCCTTTAAAGGTATATGCACAGTGATCTTTACTGTATTCAATGATTAGGATTGGCTATTTCACTTTAATTTTCTTTGTGGAAATTAGGTGTAACCAGTTTAAGAGCAATTAAGAAAGATATAAATAAAACCTAAGAGCTTTTGGTTTTTTTCAGTGATACAGTGCTTTTTCAAGGTGTGGTTATTTGCCATGGCTGGACACCATGTGCCCACCGAGCCACTCTATCACACCCCTCCTCAGTTGGACAGGGGAGAGAAAATACAATGAAAGGCTCATGGGTCAAGATAAGGACAGGCGGAGATCACTCCCTAGTTACTGTTATGGACAAAACAAATTCCACTTGGAGAAATTAGCTTTATTACTAATCGAATCAGATTACGGTAATAAGAAATAAACCCAAATATTAAAACACCTTCCCCCCACCCTGCTTCTTTCCAGACTGTGTTGGTTCTGAGGTCTGTGTTGTAGTTCCCAGAAAGGGGACCTCAGTATTTAGATTTGAGCTGCATTCGGAAATACAGCACTGCATATATGTCTGATCCAAACTAGAATTAGAGTCAACATTAGACAGCAGACCATTTTTCTTCTTTGCTGCAAAAGAATAAAGGTTGCTCTAAGTCACTATCACACTTGCCTAATATGAATTTGATATTCAGCTTTGCATTACTGAAGTTATATAAAATATTAAGAGGAATTAAGAAGGCCTTTAATGACAGATTTATTATTTGTCCTCTTTCCTTTATCTACAAATTTCTCTGATTTTTTCTTGTCGTGGGTTTTGGTTTTTGTTTTTCCCCTAAAATTTTTTGAAGTCATAACAACTATCAGGACGGAAGAATATAATATCAGGTGCTGAACATAGTATTTGCCAGTTAACATTTTATAGCACCCCTTAGACATGTGAACAAGAATGCATTCTGGGGGCAGATGGCCGACAGGGAAAGTTTCATGGTATGAAATACAGGCTGACGTTGTGCAACTTCATCCTGTACTTATCTGTCACTCCACATCTGGTACCAAAAGAAAGAAGAAAGCAAGAATGCCACTGAAAGAATAAGAACATACATGAGGTACAACATGATGGACTTGAACCCACTTGGGCATGAATTTTCACTTCCTTATAGCCAGATGTTGAGTTAGACCAGAGCTCCAGTCACTCAACCAACGCTGGCTGGATTGAATTACCCAGTCCTGACCATACCCTGCCTGTCAAACAATGAAATGAAAAGTCCAGCCCAATAAAGTCTCAAGAAAAATATCCTTAAAATTAAGATTTATATATATGTGCACTCATTAAAACAAGTAAAATGACGCCCACAAAAATTCAGTTGCCTTTACTCTTGATCAGAAAACCCTGCCTATTTACCAGGAAAATGATATGCAGTGACTACAAAAAGCTAATTTTACTTTAAAAGAAACCTCTACTAAAACTCCTGACTTTGTTCTTTCAGTTCACTTTCTGAAGTCTAAGCTTCAGCCTTTCAGCAGGAGTAAAGTGTGGATATAAATAACAGACATTGAGTTGGGGAATTATAATCATGAGAATGATGGTCTCAAAAAAAGAAGCAGAATAATTTTGCATAAGAAAATTATTTTTCAACAGGAGATTGAAAATAATAGGAGGTCTTACACTGGCAGTACTTGATTGCTACTAAACGTATTGTGTACTTGTCAAAAGGAAGGAGACAATGTGTTAACGAGTCCCTTTTGGTCTCAGCCTCCTGATGGTGACTTCCCCTTAAAAGGCTTTTCTTTTTTTCTTGTTGACAGCCAGTGCATAAGTGAGACAATTTTGTATATAATGTAAAATTCTATTTTACTTTTCTGATCCTCACTCCAGATAGGAAGCAATGGGGAAAATACATGATTTTAAAACAAAGTTGGAAGACAGAGGGTGGTAAGGAATAGGAAGAAGCAAGCCTGTGAAAATTCAGGAAGGACTAAGAGAATGTGTATCAGTTACGCCTGGCCTCTCTATGCCAGTTATGTGGCTAGGCAGAAGGCAAAAGGAGTGCATGTTCCCATCTTCTTCCCATCTTCTCTGCACATGTGCTGTATTGCTCAGAAGGCAGCCTGGAAGTTGAGAATAGGAGATGGAAGTTCCAGGGTGACTGAAATAAAGGGGCAGAGAATGACTGGGAACTAGAAAAACTGCATGTGTCATTTTCTGTGTGGCCTGGTTACAGAATATACTCACTTTAAGAACTTTCATTTAAAAAACGTATGATGATTAGGTATCTAAATTCTTTCCCTGATGCAAGTGAGGGAACAATAAAAAAAATCAGATTCTTTGCTACAAGTCTTTCAGATAATTACTACAGCACATTAGGGGGCAGATTTTCAAAGTTGTGCAAAGAAATGTAGCCATCTGACCTCTCTTTAAAGTCAGCGGGAATTGCTTAGTTAAGTCTGAGTGCATTGCTTTGAAAATGCACCCACCTTCTCTTTGGGAGGTGGAAGGTGATTTTTCATCCCTCCTTTGAAAACTTTTTTAGTTATTTAGAAGGCTTTTCCCTTTTTGCTTTGTATTTCATAATGTATCCCCAAAGCACTGTACTCGTTACAGAATTTTTAATATCTTAAACTGTGTTTGCAGTATCCTTTCAGAGGGCTGTTATTGAGACTACAGGATCTTAGCTCTCTCCAGTCATGGTGAAAACCAATTTTTGCCTCTATTTTTTTTTTCTACTGCTAGCTTACAGGTATTAGTCATACTTTGCTCCAAGGCAAATGTCTAAACTTATTCCTGAAATAACTATCCATATTGTTAGAATAATGCTGTTCATACATTTAAATTTATCTGAGTTTGAACTGTTAGAGCAATGTCTGCATTTTTATTACAAACCACACAATAATTGAGTAGCTACCAAAAAACTACCTGAGATACTATCATATTATAAAGTGTACAATGACATAAAACCAGTATTAAATTAAAACAATCTGTACCAGCGTAGGATTAATGAAATTCTATTCTCTGTTCTACTCTCCCTCCAACTCCTCTTGCAGCAAGTAAACTTATATATTTCTTTCAGATTTTCAAACCTACCATCAAAATAAGTCTTATAGTGCTTTTTTGTATTGTCCCTGTACGTTCGAAACTAATGTTAGAAATGCACAGCAGTCATTTTCCTGGTATAATATAAAGTCATAATGCCCCAATAATTCCACTGAGAATACTACTAATGAGGACATTTCCATAATATAAGATGCTGCAGAACTGACAAGTAACAAGAAACAAGTTAGTTGGGTACTGTACAAATAAGGTAGAAAAATTATCAAACATTTGCCTGATTTTTTTTAGGGCTTCAATTTAAACTTAATGTAAGGATATTTCATCTTGCCATTTTAAGACTCTAATTACAGTTACCATCCTTTGGCTTGGCATCTAAATCACAGCCTGATGAGATTTATTTTTATACAAGGAGATATTATACAAGGAAAGGTCATGATCTACGTAATTCTGGCTTTGTTTCACTCCTTCAGCCTATCATAATATAAAATTTTATCAAACTCTCATCATAATTTTTTTTAACATATTTAAGAGAATAATTAAGGCCAAATATCATGTTACCTAAATTAAAGGGAGAAAACATGAATCATTCCTTTCACTTCTGTCTCAGGAATCTAGGGCAACCACGGTAAAAGTCATAAAAGCAAAACACACTGCTCTGTATATGAAGGCAGAAAAGCACCACATTTTTCAATACAAGTTACTTTAAATATTGCAAAACATTTGAAAATAATCTCTCAGCTGCTTCTTGCAAAGACAGAGATTAATGAGCATAGACTGCTCTCTCTTATGCATGTTGAAGAAAAAATATCCTTTACAATCACAATTTCAAAAGTAACTGAGGCCCTAACTGGAGCTGCCTTAATTGAGATGAAGTGGAACCTAAGCATCTTAAAAAGCTATTTGAAAATGGTTGTTCCTGTTGCTTTCTATTTTCTAAGGTATTTTAACTCTTACAACTCTGTGTAAGAGAAAGACTCTCTGACAACCAGTAATCTATGACAAAAACATGTTCCCACTGCATTGTGATGCACTCTGGGGACACACTAGTGTCCATTAACCTAAGCTGGTGTGCAAGACCACCTTAAGCCTTGTATTGATGCTAGCTTGGGTCCACAATGCTGACCCTGCTTCCTTGCATCTTATAAATACCCATACACAGAGCAAGATCCATTTTTAAAGGGACATTTGGGTATTTAGGGTGCCTAAAGATGTATTTAATATTGCTGAAGCATTTCTCAGCATGGAGTACCATGGAGTTAGGCATCTAGAGGCTTTTACAAGTCTTGTTAAATAATGATCTGCATGTAAGACTTTAAATAACTGAAGCCTAAGTGACTTGCTCAAATCACACTGAGGGAGAGATTTGGGATATCTCATGGAGGTATGTGCTGCAGCTACTAGCCATGTCCAGAACAAGTCCACCAGGCAGGCAACGACGACACAGAACCTACAGGTGACCTGTGCTTTTCTGTACTAACAGCTGGAGGCCGGGGTATGAGAACTGGCAACAGATGCCTGTGTTTATGCACCTGAATAACTGCGCTGAAGCCCATGTCAGGAAAAGTGATTGACTGCACATCTCCTGAGTACTGAGTTCATTCCCAGTCATTGAGGCATCTTTCCCCATCATAGTTAGAAATTCTCAGCAATAACTAAAGTATACTGCCTAGTACACAAATATGTTTTTAAAAAGCCTGTTATCACCATCTGAAGGGCCCTAGGTCTGCTTCAGGTCCCATATCAACATGTATCAGCTCACATGACCTAGTTTGTTAATTTTTGTCTTGGAGAAAATTATTTAGAGTGAAAAGGATGGCAGAACGTATTCCCAGATAAGGAAGAAGCAGACTTGCTAGGATAGCTAAATGGATTCCGGTGTGTTTGTGATTCATTATTTCCACCAAAAGGAACATAGGGCTTATTTGGTGAAAGCTTATCAAGTCCCCCAATTTCTGCTGAAGTTCAGTAATTCCAAGTACTCTTTTGTGCAGATAATTTTAAACTTTTACTAAACTGTCATCTTGTATTAAAAGTAAATAAAACATTCTAGTCTTCTAGTTACATTATGCATGAAAATTAAGTAGGAAATAACACTTAAGAATAAAACAGCAGTGGATAGTGTGGATTTGATTGCAGATTGAGTCTGCCTCATCTTGCTTGCCACTCAACTGAATCTTTACCTTGATGTACTGATGATTAGCATGAGCACCACAACAGCAGAAGAGAGATAAGGAAGGCAAAGATGTGTATATATATATATATAAAAGTATATAAAATTTATATCATTCAAATGTAAAATAGTTAGTCTTCAGCTATGCATTATTGCAATGAAATTTTTTTCCAGTAATCAACATAGCTGCCATGACAGTTTTGATAAATATATATCCAAAGCAGGAAACTCCAACCTAGTCTACATACTGCTATATAATCTATTTAATAAATGCCTATGAGTAATAAATAGTTACATAAATCTGGATCTAGTTCTATGTGATTTGTGAACAAAAACCAGCTAGATTCATCGCAACACTTGACAAACTGTGATGTAAGGGTGAGGTTTCTGATTTAGCAGGCACTTAAGCATGTATATAAACTCTGCCACATTCTCAGGTCTGATTAATTTCTAAGTTAAGCACATGCCTAAATAATCGCACTATCAAAAGTAACACTATATTCCTCTTGAAATGTAAATTAAATGTGCCAACTTGCACAGGTTTTTAGTTACATTTTGTTGTTCAGCTTACTATTCTGGCCAAATCAGAACCTGGTGGCTTCAGTTCCTATGGAAATAACAAAAAGAGTGACTCAGTCCTTCGCTACTAGAAGATACTTGACTTGCCTAGAGGTAAGCTAGCAAGCTTCAGCACAGACAATTCAGACAAAGATAACAGCATAGCTCTACAGCTCTTCACAACAGGAGCAGGAGAAAAAATTGGTCTAATACTTCATCTCACAAAAAGATACATATGCAAAAAATCAGTGGAGTTGTAGTGATTTATATCAGGTAAGGATCTTCCTAGTATTTTCTACTATGTATCTTGGCTGAATTACGAGAGTGTATACAAAGGAATATTTTTGCAAGAGCAAAATATTCAAAGAAACTATTAATAGCATAAAGGCTATTAAAACTGTTAAGTAATATTGGCTTGCTTTCTAGACATAAGACTAAATGCACACATAAATCTCTTTGGATGCAGAATTAACAACATATACAAATGATTATTCTGCTATCCATTTTAAATTGACACAATGAAGTTAGCAATTGTAGTAACCGCACATGGTAAATGCAGACAAACTTGTGCATTTTTATACGCAGGCTAGGGTCTGTACTTATGGAAAAGAATATGGAGAACATTCTTCAAACATTTATTTTGAAGACAGCTATACTATCAATAAAGCAGCCCTAAGTTTAAAATGGAATTTTTCTGTCTTTCTACCTCCCAGCTGAGGAATAGGTAATTCATTAATTTTTTTGAAGCCTGGTATTCTGCCTTATATGAATTGCAGATCTGCGGATAGCAGACATTTGATTTTTTCTTTTTCTTGCTTGGAATTCTTCTATAAACCTTTGGAAGCACTGCATAAGCATTCTAGTACTCTTGGGCACACTTGCATAACTGTTATACATAAAGCATGTATTTACTGTGCATAATAATAAATTTCTACGTGATAGATTTTCAGGGGGTTCTTCACTTTTACCACTGGTAACATATCTCTTTCTCTTCCTGTGGGATTTCAAGAACATCTTACTGTTGAGTAAAAATTTACTTTATGATTATGCATCACCATTCCCTGGTTAGGTCCCATCACAGGGTTTTCTCGAAGTCTGTCCTCTCAGTAGGAACAGATGAAGTGATTACAGGTTAGGGCTCACTCAGATTATATTTCTGCTGTGCAATTGCTGTAAAAGGGATTGATTGAGCAACTGAGGTAATGAAGTCTTTTGCAGCTATTAAGCTATTTATATAACATCCTGCTTTTCAGAACATCCACGATCTTCTTGCTAATTATATGCGGATAGCACCCATGCCTTTATCCATACAAATGTATTATGAGGCAGCTACTGTCTTACACAGGCAAAATACTTAAGACTAAAATATAAACAATTCCATACACTACAATTTTTAGAGGCACTGATATAACATTAAAATTCTCAGTCTGCACAAAGTGAGATAGATATATACTCTCGTTATACTGGTGCACCCAAAGATCCACAAACAGCAACTGACAACAGATGGGGTAGTGCCATTTTATTTCCATAATCTGAGGGCAAAGCAAATGACAATTAAGCAAAACAGGGCTCTGTGTAGATGCACAAATAAAGCAAACGGTTATCTTAAGAAGCATAAAAACTCCCGGAGAGCAGATTTTTTAAATTTGTGGGGTTTTTTGGTTGGTTGGTTTTTCGGGGGGGGGGGGGGGAGG
>JANEMJ010054686.1:7217-21997 GCA_024361745.1 Cacatua alba
TTGTATTACACCACCTCAAAGCCTTCAATACTCCTATGATCATCCCCCATAATGTATAAAAGCTGGAAAAAGTATTCCCTAATAAAAATACAGGAATTAATTTACCTAATAGATCTATTTTAGGAATTTATATGTATATAAGATGTTATAAATATATAGTATTGTGTCTTAAATTGGTTAAACTGTTCGAGTTTGCCACATTCCACTTTTCCCAGTGACAGCATCTACAGGTATCAGATTCATCCAAATCACTGTTATTAATGACTATGGAAAACTTGAATCAAGGAGGTATATTGCTGTGGTATATGAAACTTGACGTGGGAGAACAGAGAGAGTTTTTCTAAGTGGCTGAAAGAGCATCTCCTTAAGAAATCTAGTGATGAATGAACTTTATTAGTGCAAGAATCTAACAAACAAAAAAAAAAGGGGGGGGGCAAATTTTACATTTAGCTGTCTCAGAGAAAATCATACAAATAGAAGTGGAAACAAAGCCATTGGTAAGAGATGTAATGAATAGCTAAAGCTGGTGGAGAGTGTCCACTACACTTCCATTCCCCGGCAAGCACCAGGCTCATCAGGGACTTTGAGATGAGTCCTTTGGTCACCAATGCACTCTGAATTGTGAGCAGCCTCCTCCGGCAGCATTCCCAGTCCCAGCTGCTTCCTGTCGAGGCGTTTGCAGTGGGAACCAAGTGCCTTTGATCACACCAACCCACATATTGGCCTCCCACCATGGCTCTGGTTTCCAGTATTCCCAGCTTCCCCACACCACCCACCAGGGCTGTGATTCCCCCCACTTCCTCAGAAGTCTGATACTATAGCTTTTCAAGTTATTCAAACTCTTAGTTCAGCACCCACCTACTTAACTGCTTTACTCTTTCCCCTCTATTTCTGCTTTTCTTTTATTTCTTATTAAGCTCTCATTAAATGGTACTTAAAGTATTTTTCTTCCACTCTAAATGCCCAATGAAAAAGTAGACAGTCATGGCTGATGGAAATAGGCAAAAAAAAATATCCTTTCCAAGCGGGATGGGAGAAGGAAAGTGCTTGGATGAGTGAGATGATTAGTCCTTTTTGTTTCTTTAACAAGATCAAGCGAGTTCTCAAAAAGTCTAGAATAGACCTATTTCTGCTGCCGTTAACTTATTAATGGTTGACTTACTAATGGTTGACCAGGTCACAAAGAGCAGCAGAGAACTAAGTTTTCTGAACTGCAGAGGCTGGAATAAAGGGCAAAAAAACTAAATACATAGCTTATGTTATTGCAGCTGAAACCCATGATGAAAGATCACTTCTTAAGATGACTTGTAGACATTAGAATTTGGGCTGACATTTTATTTTTAATGATGGCTTGTGACCTTTCACCCTTAGGGCAATAATGCTGGATATGTGCATGATAAGAAATACATATGGACCTCTTGCCACTTCTAAAAATAAAATACCATTTGGATTTAAAGATAATATTTTTATTGCCTGTAGTAAAACTCTTGAAGTAAAACATGCCTTCTAGATACTTTCACACCAGGGAGCTCAGCTGTGCTCAAACCTTGGCATGTGAAATAAAATGTCCACTCAATGTAATAATAATTCAACACTGCTATTTCCCCTTTGTCATGCTTAAAAATTAGTATTGGATTTAACCTTCTATGTGTATAAAGGTGTCAGCGTCAATTGAGCTTGATCTTGGTTTCTCTGCTGCTTATTCTACCCTACATAAAACTCCAAAACACATTCATTCCTTACACAGGATTCTTGGATTATAACTATTTAGTATTAAAACTCTGGAAGGCTGAGGATGAAGCTTTCTGATGAGATGATATTTTTATATCAGCTTCAGTATCACATGTAACTTGATAGCGCAGCTGTAACCATATGGCCATTTGCAAGCAGTTTGGAGTAATAGTTATTATGGCGTTTTTGGAATGCTCTGCAACATTAGAATTTTATTGTAAATCAGGTATCTCTTCAGCTGCGCAGAAGGTGTTTGTTTTATCCATAAAATTATGCTAGGGTTCACAAGAATCTCCAAGATAAGATGTGAACAAAGAATGACTTATTTGAAAGATGTGATTTATTCTTGTGGGAGAGATGCCTAATTCTTTTTCTTGTAGCTGTCTTTATAGTCATGGGAACATTAGTCATGACACCGTACACAAACACGGTATTTAGCAAAACACCCAGGAGATATTCAGATTTAATAATTTGCAATCTCTCTCTCAAATTCATTGAGAAAGCAATATAAAAGGCATCATGAGGAAGATTTTTTGGGGGGATGGAGCCTTTGATCTATGCAGTTCTTCCCCTATTAACACGTTTCTCATCCATTTACTGAAGGAGGAATTTAGCTGGAACCAGCATCCTCTCCTGTTTGCTGCCTGTGACACTGGTAACCAGCCTAATATAACAGCCTTGGCTACACTTTGGTCTTCAGGAGCAACTCGTGGAGGAAGCCTTCCAAGCTTGAGCTAACTCTTCTCCTGAAGAGCACATCTGATTTTCTGTGACACTGGTACATCTTACAGGGATCAGATTCCCTGATTGTTCAGTGAGGGAGGAGAATAGAAAATAACTCTGCCTCGCTGGAACCTTCTGAGAACCTCATAGATTGTTTCCCCTTTGTCCTTCTCTTACAGGGTTTCCCATGGGAAAAGGAAAATCTAACCCAAAATCCAGGGATAACTATTTCCATTAACGTCGCTGGTTTTGATTATCTGGTAATTGATAATAAACACCTAATAAAAGTTTTTCACATTCCTTCACAATTTCTTTGCCAAAGCAAAAAAAGAACAAAAAATGTAATGGTGAGGGAATAGGACATTGCAAGGGGAATTTTTCTGGGTTTTTTATATATAAACAAAGACTGCTTCCATATAGGGATAAGAAGATTAAATTTCTTTAATGGCAGGGGAAAGGCTTGCTTGCTTTAAATAACTATAGAAACTTTCTTTGTTGTACAGCATTCCAGAGTGAGGCCACATAATCTCTTGGTGCATGTAAATTGCTCTGTGAATTATGTTCCAGTTATGAATTTAGAACTTAACTGTGACCGACTCTGAAGGGAGGAAAAATTTTCCCTTCACATAGCCATGGAAGAATTACCCTGACCTTAGCACTGGGACCTGACATGAGTGTTGGCAATGTCAAACACTTGGATTCTTCTCAAAAGCAAATGCAGGAGGAGAAGTGGGGAGTTTATTTTGCCTTCTGTGTGTCAGCCCATGTACATGGACATATGATGGATTCCAAAGAGCAGTACTGCAAAAAGCGCTGCTGAGTTTCTTCTCCTGCTCCTTCCAAAACAGTAAGAGAGTCCTCAGGGTCTTGTGGCTTGGTTAAGTCCATGGGTGCAATGTTTACTTCTCCCCAAAGACACTCTGCACATGTCCTGCATCCTTCCAAGGCCTAGGCCTGAAGGGATGGTTTATTACTGGGCAATTAGCATATTGTTAAAATAACATTGAAATAGCTGAGATAAATATTTCAATAGCCACTTAATTTTCCCTTTTTCCTGGATGATAAACAACTTTCTCAGATGAGTGCTAAGAGGTTTGCTTGGCTCTTGTTTCTTTAGTGAAGTATATGTAAACAAGTAATGCATACTAGTCAATATCTCTTTGGTGTGATTTAGCCTTCAGCAGTGTGGAGTTAGACTATGAAACTACAGGTATTTAAGCCTTTGAGCACACAGTTTGTAATATAACTGTGGGAAAGAACCAAATGTAAAAGAACAGAACCTGGTACTTCAAGTTTAGCAGAACATAATTTGGAAGAAAACACTGCATTTGAATGAACACCAGAAGAACATCTGTATGGTTTATTACATTTTTAAAACAATCATGTGTTGCTGATAATGGGAAGAAATCTACTGTTTCTCTCTATTCAGAACCAGTGTGCTCTCCTAAAACATCTGCTGTGACCTCTATGCAGCTCTATAAAACACTTCTTAGAAAATAACTTAACAAATTGGAGAAATTAGGCATGGGAAGGAAATTAGCTAGCTTGAGTTGAAAAACGTAAAATCTTATCCAAAGTATCACCTCAGATGAATAAATAAACCAAAGACTGTAGCTCACGATATCACCGTTACTGAGATTTATAAACTTACTATTTGCATTAATTAATATTCATTTTCTTATTTCAATGTCTAAATATATTATCTGTTATATTATTATGGCTGATTTAGCCCTTATTACAGTCCATTTGTTCAATGGCTGATAGCAAGATTTTCATATCTGGTTTTGGTATACAAGATCCGTTTGGAGAGCCACAAGTGAGTTTATGAGCATTTTTGTAAAGACTTATTGTAATTGGCTTTTACTGTATGTATGTTGTAGGAGGCAATATATTGTGATTTACACAATTTAAGCTATAATGAGGGGGAAAATGTGTATCGTTAAGTTTGCAATGTTCTCTAACTCTCTTCCTCCTTTTCCCTGCAACTAATCCTAATCCTTTTCATTAACTGTAGTTCATAGAAATGGCTTTAGCGTACTATTTTATCTCAGCTGTATTTTAACTGTAAAGCTCAAATATCAGTGGGATGGAATGTTGTTCTATATTTCTTTATGCCAGTTATTTGCCCCACATGTGTGTAGCCTATAGTTTGTTTGTGTGTCTGTGTCTGCATATCAAAAGCGATTATACTGGATCACTTTAAGACCTCTGCTGCCTAAAGAGTTCATGGATGTTCTGTTACTTACTTCACTGGAAGAAGGATCTAGCCCTAAATGAAAAGGCTTTTCCCTGTTTGGAAACTTTTGCAGGATTACGTTATCGTTCAGTTCCGCTGAACTCTGGCATATACAGGTCACTTTAGGATATTTTCATGCCTGGGACCAGATGGAAAATGTCTTTTGCAATCAACAAAAAGCTTGGATTGTTGACATTTCAAATTTTTTTCTACAACTGTGACTAATTTGCTTTCTACAAAATTTAACAGTGTCCAAAAATGATTACAAATATGTTACAATGAGATTACTTTCATGGTTCAGAGAGTGTGCAGTGTCACAGAAATTTGCTTTAGTTTGGTATGCTCAGATTCAGCTTGAACTGAATCTGTGGCTTGGATAGCTTAGCTGATACGTTATTTTACTTCCATGTGGAGTAACTTTATGGCTGCTCAGTCTACTAATGAACCTATCTGAAAACCCTAATAATGCCCTGGTAATGGGATTTCTCTCAAACTCTTCCCTTCTTCAAAATGATTATTGTTAGGTTTTGTGACAAAAGGCTCCCATCCATACAGGCAAAAGAGTGCAGAGGACCAAAGGAGGGTGGGGGAACCCCCATAACCTTGATGGAAAGGTGAGCATCCTGACCTGCCTCTTCCTGAGGCTGTCCCAGGAGGGTGCTAAGCCTGGTCTGGGGGCAATGCCCATCATGGTGGCTCAAAGGAAAGACCCTCTTGAGCACCTTGAGCTGAGGAGGGGGATGCCTGAAAGGGGTACAGGATTCATCATGGGATGTAGGGAAAAACACTGAGGTCAGATCATGAGGCACAGGTGTCTGGTGTCAGCAACTGGAGCCGGTAGGGGTCTACATGCCAATGTGATTGCTAAAGAATATCAAGCTGTGCTAGCTGGTAAATGGAACAAGTGGGTTGGGAGCCCTGTGTGTGTGTCTGGAAATGAGGAACCTGCAGGAACTGGCTGCTAGAGAGACTGTGAACTTAGGGGACTGCTTGAGGCCTCCTAGTGTGTGAGGGACTGGAGATGAGAGGATGCAAAGGCTGCCGAATATAAAGCATATAAATGTATGGATCGTCTGTGTGCATCTGTGTTGGTATGTACCACTGTCTTAGGTGGGGCTGGGGGTCTTAGGTGTTGCATGTTCAGATGCCAGAAATGGGGGATCCAGGAGCAGGTACTGTATGGACCATGTTGTCTAAGCCCAGATACTGCAGGAATGTAAATATATGAGTGTCATTTTGTAGTAACAGACTTTCAACCTGAACTGGCAGAGAGGGGAACAGACTGAGGCCATTGGTGCTGTTTGTGCTTATGAGTGCTGAGTGTTTGATCTGTGTGGTTGGCTATGTATATAGGTGTGTGTTATAAACATACTTGTGTCTGTACTTATTGGGAATATATGCTCAGCCTTGCTACTGTCTGGACCCAGGAACAGTGGCAGCCTTGCCTCTATAGGGATACAGGATTCAGCACCGCCTTATGGCAATTTATCTCTTGCATCTGAGATTGGAAAAGGCTGCTGTAGAAACACCACTGTGTGTTAAGCTTTGTATGAGATGGTCATTGGCATAGAATGCGAGTGAATTTACATTAGGTATTTGGGAAGCCAGGCCTGTTTAGTGTATAGAGTACTCACCTCAGTGTTAGGTCCAAACTGCATACCCAGGCTGTCAGATGTGTTGCTCTACAACATAGTGAGTCTCCATACATATTTACACTTATTTCTCTAGAACTTTTCCAACATTTTTCCTCCTGTGACTTGGGATAGAGGAATAAATCCTTCTCAAATTCTGTGTTTATCCTGACAAAAGGATCACTGAATGGAAAAAGGATTGATGTTTTAACCTGCAGCTCTGCCTCTGAAGTTACAGGAGTTCCGAGTCCACTCTTATGCAAAGATAAGTCCCTCACAAAACTGAGGAAAATAACTGGTTTGTTTGCACGTGGAAATCTTAAATTGGCAGCTTCTAAATCTTGAAATGCACCAAGACATCCTTGTAAGGAGAGATCATCCAGAAATTCTCTTTCAGAAACAGAGGAAAGCAGTTGTTTTAACTCTGCTTATTTCCTTCCTGAAGTAGGAAAGTACCACTAGTTGCACTGTTCAGCAACACATGCCCAGATCAACTGCCTCCTTTCCAGGGCGAAAGGAACTCCTTGTCTCATCCTGACATGGCAGACTTTACAGGGACCTTCCTTCCCTTTGAGCATCATAAAGTGCCACAACCCCTTATTCATCTCTCTGGGAGCCCTCTTGGCCATGGCCTTTGCTCAAGCTTTCAAATGACCAGTGCAAGTTCTGGAGGTTATCGATGAAATTCTGCCTGCTTTCTCTGTAAACACTTGCCTTCTTAGCTGAGTACTAACATTGCTCTGGAGCATGTTTTCAATGTCTGGGAATTTAATATCTGCTAAGCATTTGTAGCCTGACATTGAGCCAGTGACTAGCGATTTCATCCTTAATCTTTAATATGTTTGTCTATGCATACCTTGTGATTTTTAATTAATAATACAGAATAAATCCATGCTTTAAAATGGTTAACACAATTTTAAAATAGCTTTTCATATAAAATAAAGAATAAGAATGATCATTACAAAAGATGATCATTAAGCGCAAGTTCTTTTTCTGCCACATGGTAAACACTTAAACAGGCTCTGAAATCCTGTAAGATGATTCCTATTTCTACCAACATCAAGTCAAACTTAATTTGCAAGTTATTTTGGCCTTAGATTTCCAGCTATGTAAATCAGATATCATATTCAAGTAACTTTTTAAAGCTTTGGGCAGCTTTCAGCACAAGAAGATAGCATGCATACTACAAAACTGCTTCCTTCTATGTGTTAAAAGTAAGCAGACTAAATCTCTTCTGTTGAGCCAAGTTGGTTTTCTTCAGTTTGTAATAAATCCGTAGTGCCCAGGTCTAAAATCAGCCACATTTTGGGAACATTATTTAATCAAAACCTAGGAATTTTACCAGGGATTTCTCTACTTGGAAGAGTAGAGTCAAATTTCAAGCAGATGTTCTCATTTGATAGATCAAGGTCTGAGCTTGCACGTAAAAAATCCTCCTGTTTTGTAATCCATGTCTGTGTACCTGAGATTTTTGCAGGTATATGTCATGTGTTCAACTGTCAGCGGTATACAAGAAGTGGATGTACGGTTTTCTTGCATTCTTCTGCTTCCCAGAAGACAAATAAATCTGACAGGGCAAGGCCATTTTCATGTCCGTCCATAATTCATCTGAACTCTGTGGTAGTGGTATAGTGTTTCTTGAAACTGGAAAACCAAGGCCACCTCTATAGCTTTATTTAAAAACCCAGATTTTTAAAACACTGAGGAGTTTTGCAGTTAATACTCTACCTCTTTACAGAGGAAGGGTACATCATTTTGCTTTACAGCACTAAGTAAGCCTCAGCAGCAAGAGCTTGGGCTGGAAACTCCACAGAAGTTGAGAATGCCTTTCCCCACATGAGAAAGGTCTCACTAGAACAAACAAAACATAATGATTCTGGACAATGTAGAAAAACTGTACAATCATCTCTTTAATGTCCCCAAACTGTACAACCATCTCTTTAACCTCCCTTCTTTCCTTTTCTCAGAGACTTCACAGTACAGTAGGAAAAAAGCCCCTTTCATTTTGCATAATTTTTTTTTTCACTTATTCACTGGAAGCTTTACTTTTAACTCATTACAAAGCAACATTTTTCTTTGTTTCCAGAAATTGTCAAAATAAAGAGCTGATTTTCCCACACACCCCAATTAGGTTTGTTTCCAGAATAGCCTAGCATGGGCTCTGCAGTTAATGCTGTGCACAAGTTCTGCATCCCTGTACAACAATCAGTTCTTGATAGATACCAAACTTAGTCATAGAATCATGGAATGCATTGGGAGGGATCATCCAGTTACATCCCCCTGCCATGGGCAGGGACAGCTTCCACTAGAACAGGTTGCTCAAAGCCTCGTTCAAGCTGGCCTTGAACACTGCCAGGGATGGGGCAGCCACAGCTTCTCTGGGCAACCTGTGCCAGCGCCTCAGCACCCTCACAGGGAAGAACTTCCCAATATCTTATATAAATCTCTCCTTTCAGTTTATAGCCGTTACTCCTTGTCCTGTCACTGAATGTCCTTCTAAAAAGTCCCTCTCCAGATTTCTAGTCTGCCCCTTTAGGCACTGAAAGCTGCTCTAAGGTCTCCCTGGAGCCTTCTCTTCTCCAGGCTGAAGAAGCCCAGCTCTCTCAGCATGTCTTCCTATGAGAGGTGTTTCAGCCCTCTGATCATCTTCGTGGCCTCCGCTGGACTTGCTCCAAAAGGTCCACATTCTTCTTCTGATGGGGGCCCCAGAGCTGAATGCAGTATTCCAGGGGAGGTCTCATGAGAGAAGAGTTGGAGAATCACCTCCCTTGACCTGCTAGCCTCGCAGGGTAAATACAAGAGTTTAAATGTTTTTTTAATTATTGCTCAAGTTTCCAAGAGTTTATAGGCATCTTTCCAAGTCGGATGCCTAAGATGTGAGGTATTTCGTGTTATGAGAAGAAATGTAGTGTTCAGAAAGCTCATTTAAGCACCCAGTCATAGAAAAGTTAACCCCTTCCTGCAGCGTTTGCAGCAGTAGCAGAAAGCAAATGTCCTTTCTGTTGTGCTGACCCACTGATCAACTCGGCCATGGCTAATAACAGACAATGAGGGGGATGACTCCTCTCTGACAGATGGGCAGAAGAGGGTGGAGAACACATAGCTGATCTTTTGCAAAAGCATGATGACTGCTGTAGCTGAGTCATTCCAAAAGCAGTGTATTCAGAGCTTAACAAAGGGCTGGTACTTTTATCGGTCATGGAAAGAAGGTGTCAGGGCCTCATTTGGTGATCACTGAGTTGCAATTTGTTTCTTGGCTTGCTCTTGGAGCACTGTGGTGCTCCACTTTGAAAATGGGCAGATGAAATTGGCATAGCGTTTTTGTGATTTATCACGAATAATTCTACTTGCTCAAATGGGGTAAATATATCCATTTAGCTGGTATTTGTCTTGCAATTTATATGGCTTGAGACTTTTTAACCTTACTTTATATGGCTCTTGAATTTTATTTATGTTTACAAGAAAGGCTGTCTTGTTTTGAAGGAAATATTTGAGCTATAGGTATTCGGTTGTTATTTTCTTGCTTATTTTCAAAGATAAAAGGGAATGAGGAAGTTGGAAGACATATTGGTATGTTAGTGAGATGTCTGGACCAAACTGCTGAGTTACACACTTGCAGTAATGTTGTATTCTGTGTTGATCTTTGGTATGTATTTCAGATTATAATCCTAAGAGTTCTTTTGGTGAGTATAACATCTTTGACAGTTACTGGGGGTTTAGTTATATAGAAAATATAATTTCAATAATTTACATTGGGTTTCTTTAAAGTGTGTTTAAGCCTAAGGCTTTTAATTCAGGTGACCCTCACATGCGACTCAACACAACCCTGACAATAGACTATACCCAAAAGATGCAGTGGTATTAATGCTGCCTCTTTTTTTGTTGCATGAGTTTTTTAAACTATTCAATGGAAAATGCTTTAAGTTATAAGTTATGGGTGGATTTAGAAACCTTAATCAAGGAAACATCTTTTTAGCTGTCCTCAGAAATATACCTTAGAAGACAAAAGGAATAACAGAAACTTAATTCACCGTGAAGATTATTTGATGCTTCCCTAGATAAACTATGAAATATTTATACAGCAGAATGCTACTTTCTGTGGCAATAAGTTTTCCCTATATATGTGCATGCGCACACTCACACGGTATTGTTTCAGCAGTGATCCCCAAGCTGGCACTAACCTGAGCTGATGCTTCCATACACACAGCACTGTGCCAAGAAAATACTAGCTTGATTTCTCAAAGCTGCATGAAGCCTAAAGTAATAATTCCACACTTTAAATAGGAGTAAACAGCTCAGGTGTTGTTCAGCTTTGTGTTAATGTGTCATGATTCCCGTTTGAGGGATAGAACATTCATCTTTGCAGAGCAGACCATAGTGCGTTATAGTCTAGAGCTGGTGTGTCCATCTCCTGTAATTATCTTCTGCAAAACTTTGCCAGAGATGAAAAGCAATCTAAAGAACAGACAGGGATTTAATAAAAAAAGTTTTGGATTAAGCTGAAAAATAAAAACTTTTCAATCAAGGGGAAAAAATGAACTGCATAAGTACCTTCTTTGTTTTATTTTTTTAATTTGAGAATTAGCTTAATTTTAAGGCTTGGTGTATTTGTTTGTGGGGGGGTGGTTGTCTTTATTTATTCCTCTACTCTGCAAAACATAAGCTTCCTTTCTGGAAGTTTTCATTCATTTAAAAAGTAGAAAAATGTCAACAACTTCAGCATCATAATCTGTTGCTTGAGGCAGGTGAAAAAGTAGAGCCAGGTGCTTACTGTCCGCTCTGTCTGTAGGATAGTGATACTTGAAGTTCCTTACACGTTTGATTTCAGTTAAAATGCCAGAGAGATGTTGTTATAAAGAACAGAAAAATGCATATTGTGTAAATTGACATAAAGCATGCAAGCAACATAACCCTTTCACTGTTAGTACTTTGGTTTCTTTTTTCTTTGAGAGAAATGAGAATTTAATTCTCAGATGTATTCCTATTACTGTAGGATTTGTCGTATTATCCTTTAATCCCTTTTTGTTTGGACCCGAATATGTGTCATGGAATAAAAGATTACTTAATGTGCAGTCTTTTTCAGACTCTCTTGCGGTACCCTTTATAGCTTGCATTTATGTAAGCTCTCATGCTGCGCTATGCAATAATATCTAAATAGCCAAGTGTAAAAGCAAGATTTTGCAATAGTTTGTTCTTCCCTATGGAAAACATTTGGGATGAGAAACTTGAAAATATGCAATTAAAAATCTTAATTTTTGTCGTATTTTGTCTTTTTAATCTAGGTAAAGATTTTTTTAGTCCTGTTCTAGTAGCATATGAAAGTGAGGTATATGTTTTCGGGATGGTAAAACTCTCTCCATAGTGGATTACTAGGAGAGGTTTCAATTATGTGTTTTTCACCAGCTAATTCTGGCTTCAGCCATTCCCGTTGGTTTATGATTGCTAGATGAGCTGGAGAGCGCTTGAGTCATTGTAGCTGTCAGATAAACTGCTTGAGGAAAAAGGGCTTAAAGGGTGGAAGCAGAAACACTACCATCACTTTGCAGTCTGCCTCCATGTTGTGGTGTTGCCTTCCAACAGTATTGGATCCTTTCCAGAGCAAAACAGTACAACAGCTGGTCCCAATTATCCTAACTACAGTGTGTCTACATGCACAAATGGCCAGCTTTTCTAATTTGGCTTTCTGGTTTAATGAATTAGTTATTTAATAATTTGACAGGAATGCTAGTGTTGTGTTTAGCTGCTTGCTTCTGTTTAATCTTATCTTTGGGGCTGTGTTCATACAATCCTGCTGTGATCATTGGCTGCTATTGTCATTTATGTAGATGAGACAGCAAAATACATTGGCAACACACAGCATATAGATTTTTTTACTTTACAAGGCCTAAAAGTTGGAAATCTATCACTTGATAACAGTTTTTTTCTTTACTAACACGAGTTACCACTCAATACAGATAGGAATACAGAAATTCAACCATCTCTTTTTCCTGAGTCTCAGAAATTAGAATAAAAAATTAACATCTGAAAGACATACCCACATTCTACTTCCTCTTACACATACATTTACTTCAAGGGGTATATGTTCAGATGCTTCTAGATGAGCTGCAGAGAAATCTACCTGTATGAGCTTAAATAGGAGCTCACGCATGCAAGCAGTGTAGAAAGATGCACAGCTGTCATACTAGCATAAAGAAGCATTAATATCTGCACAAATGAGAGAGGCTGCGCATACTATGAGCACGCAACATAAACCTGCAGACAAATGGTTCCAAATATATTGCAAATTAGAATATTCACCTCTTCTCTGTCAACACTTGGCTCCTAATAAATCACCAAGTGGTTATGGTTACCAAGCAACCCAAACCTGTTAATTTACTGTGCAAGATCATGAATTCCAGAGGACTCGTAAGGATGAGTAGAAATTGAATGGTACAACTCAGGGGGAGGGAGAGAAATTGTTTTGAAATGAGATTTTCTCTTTTAAAATGTCGGAGTAGTGTGAATTCACATTCGCAGCCAATTCACATTCCTTCCCCCTGGATTGTAATGAAAAAGTTGTACTTTGTCTACGGAGGTCCTGATGGCTCTCTGATGTAATAGCTGCAAATTAGAAGAGACCTTCAGGGAATTGAAAGTGGAGTGGGGGTGTGTATCTGCATTTACTCAACGTCTTCTGTAGAATTAAGCCTGCGACTGTGGGCAGGTCCGTGTTCCTCCAGTATCGTAAAGCTGGGAAAACAGAGCTGGGAAAGATGGAGCCATGCTGTGGCTGAACAGGACATTTACTGGGCTAAACATGTTTGATCCTATTTACTGACCAGGGACTTGGCTGTAGGATTACCAAAGTTTAGCTGAATCAATGGGTTTTGCAGATGAAAGATTGCATAATAAGACATTTTCACAGTTTCCTGACATTCATAGTTCTTACGTTGAAATTCAGAAAAATCATTGGAGTTGAAATAAGATTGAATTTAGTTTTTCTTCATTTTAGAGTCAAGATGCTGTGCAGTGTGAAAGTCAGATCAGATGCAAATCATGAGCTGGAAGCACAGAAAATTCCACAGTAAACTGAGTAATAGAGTGCACAACTATCCAAAAATAACTGAGAACAGGTTGCAACAAGAAAGAAAATTATTTCATCAGCAACAAAGTATCCATTTCTCTAAAGAAAAAGTAAATATTTAAATACAATCTCTTTATGCCATCATAATAATAGCAAAAACCACTTAGCCAGCAGTAAAAATGAGTAAGTATTCTCATAACAGATATGGGACAAAGTTCTTTATTTCCAATCTTACCAAAACAGATGCAGTTAATACCAAATTCCTTTCAACTTGCTGTATTGCCCAGTGGAAAACAAATATTGATCACTTACCTGGAAATAGCTACAGATTTATTATCTGCAAGTTGTGTTGCTTATCAGAATATTTGGTGCTAACTCATGTCATATCTGAGCTTTTTCCGTGATTTAAACCTATATTTTCAAGTAACTTGTGAGTCCTTACAGCAAGCTTGTCAGAGGCAAGGCTTATGAAAAGAAATAGCAGGAAATGCTAAGAGAAAACTTCACTGCTTGTCTGTCAAAGACACCTAGAGTTTCCATGGCAGCAGGAGGATGGCAGGGTTAAAAAGGAATTATGGGCTGTAATGCAGTCTCTTGAGCTACTGAAATAACCACATACAGTATGCAAATGTGAGGAACTGGCAATGGTCTTTTTAACTGAGCTAAAGCTCTCCTTGAAGGAAATTATTTTCACGTGTTGCCCATAAAGACTGCAGCAATAATTGGGTGAAGGTAACGTCTGTCAAGAGGTGTGTAACATGTCAGCTTGCCAGAGATCCAAAGTTCACCACTTCTTGCTTTACATGACACATGAAGCTCAAAAGGTCTGCTTTTTAGCTTTCTTTGCCAGTTCATCTTGCTGGATAAGAATGCAAATTACTTCCTTTCCAGAGTTTCCATCGTAGTAACATTATCATCAAGGATTCGTATACAAGATGTCTGGTTTATAGCAGTATCCATGTGAATGAGATTTATCAGAGCACTGAAACTAATATTGGAATTAACACTCTGTTGACCTTCTCTTTCTGTGTAAATATTGACAGAAGTTCAATACTTCAGAAAGGAAGTAAAATGGTATAATGTCAAAATAACTGGCCTTAGGAAAGAGACATAAATTGCAACTGAATGAAGCCTATTGGTGAGGCTCTATATTCCATTTGGGGTAGGAGAAAAGTCCATTTAGAAGTGTCATATCAGAGAAATATTTCTAAAGAAATTCAAAATAATGAGTTAGAACAACATGCTGAGGGATTGGAGACATTTGTTATGGAACAAATATTTTCTTTCAAAGAAAACATATTTTTAAAGGAACTGTTTACTTTTAGAATGGAATGGAAAATTCTTTTGAACATGTGGGTTTTATTGTGATGGAAAAGATAGCTTTTACATAATTCTC
>JANEMJ010054689.1:0-20761 GCA_024361745.1 Cacatua alba
CACAAAAATTAAATGAAAGCTTCAGTCTGGATAAGAAAAAACAAAGCTTTATTTTGCATCAAATAAAAGCATAACATTTTAACCAAAGATTAAATGTATGCATCAAGAGTCTGAAGAAAAAAAACATATGATCGCTTACTGTTTTCCAAAGCAATAAGTGTATAAAATAAATATACATTTAAATTTGTCAGAACATTGCTTTCAAGTGAACACAGAGCACATCCAAGTATGTGAAAACAAATGGAGATGGAAAAAGAAGTAGGTTTAACACATATTTCCATAGATTGTCTGTATTTGTATGGACAACATTTTCAGAAGCTGTGGTAAATATTCCATTGAAATGCAATTATTTGAATGTGAAAAAGGTATACATCTTCTTTCTCACAGTGAAAAATGGGAATGAAGGAAAAAAAGATTAAATAAATAGAGGGCACTTGTATACAACAAGGCTCTCCAGTTACATAGAATTTTTATCTTACTCTATAATAATCTGAATGAGCTTTCACTTAGGCTTGAAAATAATTTTCACAGTAAGGAAAAGACTTTGTGTATTGATATGATCCCCCATAATACAATATTGCGTACGACTTGACTATGTTTATAGCTTAGACTTCATTTTGTATTCTCATTGGAAAGTCCAAAGTTCCTCTCCAGACAGCATCAGCTACTGCAAACATTTCTTAGGTTTGTAGCCATGTAGAGCTTCCAATTAGTGGTGGCCTGTGCTGTGCAAGTGACAGAAAAGTACCAAAAGCTGCATGTATTCAGAACCAGCTCAAGGTTCTCAGCAGGGTAAAAAAAAATAAGGACATAGAAAGATTTAAGGAGTGCCAAACTTTACCAGAGTGAGAATAGCTAAATTATTTTCATGGAGAAGGAGGTGAGAGGTCAGTCTAAAATATCTTCTTGAGTGTCAGAGGATTACCAGAAGGTGTTTATTTAATGCAGATTACCCATTCCTTAGCCTAAATTTCTTTCAGAATTCACATCTCTCTCTATCTCAACCATAAGAAATGTTTTTACTACAATGGCATATAAAGAACTACAAGTCTTATGAGGGATTTTTGAGCTTTCACAGGTAAGAACATCTTTCCAAAGTTGAGACTGAATTCAGCCAAGTTTTTCAGTTATTTTCAGTTATTATAATTTCCTACTTAAAATACATTCTGAGGCAGTTCTTCACATACACTACATAAACTGATATTACGTAGAAGCAAATATAGATGTTTTAGTTAAGTTTATAGTTAAATTTAGACCTGCTTTATGAATAGACTGATAAGGCTTTTCAATTACTGTAATATTCTCTTTAAGTTTAGGGATGTGCAGGGCAAAAAGCTCAACCTTTTTGTCAGTTGATCTTGTGCTTGATAACTTTCAACACTGCCAGCAGGAAATTTTAATATAAATCACTTATGACTCTTCCTTGTTGATGATTCTTCTATGATATGGACCCTCTTTGCTTGCTTCATAGATTATGAGTGAAGACTCCTATTACGTAGGGGAGTGAGGGAATGATCAGAGTTTATGCTTGCAGATCTTTATTTGCTGATTGAAGGCTGCATTAACTACATCTACTCACCATTTGCTTGGAAATGTCCAGTCTTTGGAAGTTCACCCATCATACACAAATAAAAGATGGAATTGTTAATGAAAAACTGTATATCAATCAATCGTCACTTCCGTAGATGAATATGAACGATTCTTATTACTAAAAGCAAATTGTATAATTTCACCCTGGAAATACACTTAAATATATAAATTGTCACTGTAAATATTATTTTGTATTCTTCTGTGATGATATTTTATAGTTAGAAATTTATTAATTTATATTTTATAACTGGCTTAATACATACATTTTATAATTGTTATAAGGGTTTATGTCATAGATTTATTTTGTTTACTTGTAATTTTATAAGGAAAGGTACTGAACACTAATGGTAATTCCAGCAAAAGTTTGTTGAGCTGGTCATTTATAATGAAGCTGCATTAAGTTTTTTGAACTGTTAAATCAAATACTAGTAAAATATATCAGCCTTTCAGTGAAGCTAATTACACGGCAATTGATGAAGCTTCCTTGCTCAATAAAGCAGGTTATAATGTCCATGAGTACAAATTCTTACTGGTACTTAGTACTGCAGACAAAATAGTTTTTCTGGCTTCTAAGCATAAGTGTGGAAGGAGCTCATTATTCCATGAAAAATTCCTTTCTCATCTACAGAATCTGGTCTTTGACTAGTGTTTGAACTACGACTGAGCTAAATTGTGTTTTGTTTGCCTGTATAGTCTGTGCATTATCAATTTCTAACACCTTTGTAAAGTACTCTATGATAATACAGTAGAAAAATAATATTAAAAGGCCCAATTTACTTATTTTTAATATTATTTAGATCCATTTTCACTGTGAAATATCAGTGCTGGTTTTGCTTATTAGCAGTGGATGTCTATGTTAGCAATTAAACTAAAATACTCAAAACTAGTTCTGATTAGCAAGATTTTCTTGTTTTCTCAAGTATACAAACAAATACTGGAGAGTATGCTATAGTAAATTGCCAGGAAAAAAATACTTAATCTGAGCACTGCTAGAAAGTTCAAAGGAAAACAGTTCAATGCCTTCTGCCTTGGACTCCTGTCAGGTGCATGTTGATGTATTGCACATCCAGCATGTTCAAACACTTTTGACCCTGCATAAACAGATGGACTCTTCATCACACACGCAGTGTGTTGTGCACATCTAAGAACAATAGTACATATTTTACGTATTGTGTATGGGAAGCATTTGCCCTGGATTCCTCGGTATCAGGCTGCGGGATATAGCTGTCACCAGCTGACAAAACAGCATTCCAATCAGAAATTATGACCAAAGTACTGGTTGGCTTCCATGCCTGTAGAACTGATTGGGTCTGGTGGTCTGAGTATTTTTTCTAGCAGTAGAATGTTATTCTAGATCTAAATTTCTGGTTTCATATAACCCTGCCATGGTACCATACATTTTACTTTTTTTTGAGTAAAGAAATAAAAACTAATTAGAGAGCAATAAATAATGTATTTGTGCTTAAGTCCAGATTCTGTTGTTCTCAATCATAGAAGTGGTACTGTATTATGAAAATTTTTTTCAATGTTTTTTACCAAATGATTCAGAATCAAACTATTATTTTTGCTTCTTGTTCACTTCACATTTTTCCTCCTCTTTTGATAAAATAAATATCACTTTGTGGTTTTATGCCAAGAAGCTGCAGAGGATGATACTGAGAAGAGAGACAGGGAAAAAAAAAAATTTAGATCTTGCAAGCAAACTGTGGTGACATTTAGGATACCTAGATAATAAATGGGTTCCTTTGTTTCCTAATAGTGTTACTTAGTTCTTCTTGCACAACAGAGACAGGTATTAAAACATAAATAAACATTCTGGCCTAGAGTATTATGCATGCTAAACACTGGGCTATTTTGGTTTTATGCCAGCTTTGCTTTTTTTTCCAGGTTGGGGAAATCCCCAGCTACTCATTTGAATTAGCAGAGGTAAGCAAATATAGGAGTAAAAAATGGTGGTCCCAAGCCTCACATACATCTCTCTAAATGATTTCCCAGGGGAGGGGTTTGTCAGGTTGTAAATATTTATATTTAGGAAAAGTTATTAGTATCATTATTGTTTCTTATGTGGTGATAAAAATATGAGTGATGAGTTCATTATAGAATTCTAACACAGGCCCTGCCCTGAAGAGTTCTGAATTTCAGCTGAACTTACTTTAGATGTCACCGAATACAGCAAAATGAAATCTCATAATAGACATAACTAAAGAAATGGTTTCATTTTCAGTCTAGATATATATTTGTATTAAAAAATTACACACTCCCAACACAACTTACATTTATTAACAGAGTTGAAGTAGATGCTCACAAAAATGAAATAGATATCTTTAAAAGTGCCTTCCTTTTCCATTTTTAGTATTCTTATATTTAACTGATTTGTCAAAGCAAGCAATCTGATTATCAATCTGCATACGTGACTGGATGTATACCTAGATTCCTCTAAAGTGAACTATATAAACTGACAGTCATTCATCTGACATGATATAATTTTGTCAGTCTTCTTTCTTTTATAGATTCTTCTTTTTATTTTTGTCATATTTTTCTTTTACTATGAAAGCTAAATCAGCTATTCCAGTGAAAGTTTGTGCTTTGGAACTAGTTGGTGAAAAACTCGCAGGGAATTAAAAAATTCATAGATGACCTTCAGACTTATAAAGATTCTAGGAACAGATTACTCCTGAGTCGTTCTTTATGGTACATAGGTTAGATTTTTTTTTTTTCCTTTAAATTAAAGGTTATTACGAAGTGAAATCAATAAAAGATTGAAGCCACTAGAGGTCCAAATTTAATCTTATAGTATATCTTTCTTAATTAATATCTCTGTTCAGAAAGTGTATCTCTATTTGGCTGTGTAATACTGGTGTGAAATTCTTTAGTAAAGCATTTTAACACAACATTGTGGTATTGAACTGATGTGTGGATTAGATAAGAAAGTAGAAATATGCCTTTTGTTGAGAAAGGTGAACTTATTTTACTTTAGA
This sequence comes from Cacatua alba, assembly GCA_024361745.1. Classification (NCBI taxonomy): domain Eukaryota; kingdom Metazoa; phylum Chordata; class Aves; order Psittaciformes; family Cacatuidae; genus Cacatua; species Cacatua alba. The sequence continues at coordinate 4,569 of JANEMJ010054689.1, forward strand.
GCTATATATTGGGGTCTCTCTCAGTTTAATTGGTAGCTCACAGGCTGTATCTGTATCTGACAACTGAATAGCAAATCCTACCAGCATGTATAACATCTAGCATATATCTGCAGGGGATAGGAGGTGTAGCTGCACTAGGAAGGTTTTGTTTGACTCCTCTGCCTTCTGAACACATAAAATGTCAGAGCTGTGTTAACTGTGCATGCAATAAAGATTTTCAAGTGCAGACCATTTTCCAGACATAGCATTAAGAATTTATCAATTATACTCTATTCCCTGAAGACTGCTCTACAATTCATTCACCAACAGTCATGAGACTGAATCCTAGTACTAGCAGTCAAGTTGGGATTTTAACTTAGTGAGTTGTTATGGCATGTTTCCAGGTCATGATCATGGGACAGCTGTTTTCTTCCGTAACAGGGTGAATTATAGCAGACGGTGAAGCCAACAAACCTCTTAGCATTTGAGTAGGGTGTTCTCTGCCAACCAGGGAGCAGGCATTGACAGGCATTGGCTTTGGAAGGGTTGGCATTTGTTCCATCGCCTGCGTTTGCCAGCAACAGTCATTATATAGAACAGTCCTGTGGTGCCTCCTGTAGGATCACAAGACTACAGTAAGAGATAGGTAACGGCAGAGAGAACACTGGTGTTCTCCTTTTAAAAAACATCTTTGAAAAATCCCATTTTAAAATGACGGGTTTTATGTGTATGGCTGAAATACACTCCTGAATCTAAGTGAACACTGAAATGCTCTGAAATGCTTCTGATTAAATATCTGATTATCGGACAAGAACAACAGAGTCTGTACTGAAATACCCAGAAGACGGAAAAGCCAGATACGTAGGGCCTGTGCATTGTTGAGAAAAATCATGATCCAACTTTGCATCTCTCTGAGTAATCTGTAATATTACACTTCAATGAACAAACCAGTAAGACCTTGATGGACTTTCAAAATAAAAGAAAATCTCAAAGTGGAAGTCAGAACAAGACTTTCTGAGATGCCTCTCACTGACTTGTTATGGTAAAGATGTCCAAAGCCTTAGATGTATTTCTGAGAAAACAAGCAGCATTATCGTGTATCATGGGTTCATTCAAATCCTTTAGGCTAGAGTCAAAATTAAGTGCCTCTAAATCTGTGTGAAAAGTGCAAACTTAATCTGTATCTTAACAATGATAGAAAGCAATCTGAATAATGTTACTTTTATTCTTGCTCCATAAACATGACATTAATGTTCTGTCTACATTACAACATCGTCAAGTCATAACCTTTCATTAACCCAGCAGAGAGGCACAACAAGTAGTACATCAATCCCTAAAAGGATCATCTCTAACATTGTTTGATGTGGTTCATAATTGTTCCCTAACCAGGAAAGACTGTTTGTTTTTTTTTTTATTGCTTCTTATTTAGGCTGGCTCCTTCTGAAAGATTGCAAGCCTATTGTTTTCTAACTATGGATAGTTGGAAATCTCTGTACTTAATGATGACAGTTTGTTATCTGGCACTGCTTCTCTTCCAACATCTTGTGTAACAATACTTCTCCCAGCATGAATTCCAAACCAACTGCTAACAATACCTTTAATGTATCTTTTTCTGGCAGCCTGGTTAAGCTGAGGCATTATGACATAACAACCCAGATTGTTCCTCTCGTACAAACATATACGCATAGTAAATGTTGAAATACAGTATGGTTGTGAATAAAATATGAGCTCAACCAGATTTGTTAGCCATATGTACAGACACACAGAAATACACAGGAATAGCAAATAGGAATGTTTTCCATTTAGAGAATCAAACTAGATCCGTTAATCTGATCAGTATGTGAAAGAAATGTTAGGTTTAAAAATTAAGTAAACGCATAGTTAATTTTTCACATTAAGAGAATATGACATACAAGACTGAGAAGTCAGGATAATAAATACAACCCTCTGATCGCCAAAATTTGGATTGATTGGAAATTTGACATAGATCTTCACTTGCATAACAAGAAATTAAATTAAAGATGAAACAAATCAAAGGAAATCTATAAAATACAATATTGGAGATTTCACAATAGAACAAACGCTGCTGTCAAAATGAGATTGTAACTGAACTTCTTGGTTTCCTTCTAGAAAAGATACCAGTTTATTTCATATTGCTTTCTGGCACAGCCATGATCAGTAAGTTCAAATAACATGGAGGAATTGATGCTGATTTGCACCATGGATGCACCATGAATCCATTTTTTTGCTGTGGAAGTAGAATTATAATACTGGAAATCTAGAAGGCCATAGTTTTATTTCCAGTACCCAAACAACAATATTGTTTTTCCTAACTGTCACTGGAAAGTAAATTAACTGGAAAAAAGCTAACCCAAAGAGAAGTACTGGATTAATAACTAATTAATGACTAAACTATGCAGTTTTACACTTTTACTGTCGGAATCACTACCAACCTACAAATCCTTCCATATCAACACCATGCTTGGTTGTAGAAGGATGTGTATGGCTGCTTTAAAGAAAGGCTTAAGGTGTTATTGTGAACCTTACAATATTTATTATGAGTAAAACCTGAGCCATGCATATGGAATCATGTAAAGCCAAACATGTTAAATATTATACAGAGAATAGTATCTCAGTCCTAACAGGAATGTTCTTAGTTTCACTGAGAGAGATTTGGTTACTGCCATATCTGATGAGATATAAAAGAACCAGGATCAAGAATACCAAAAAAGGCAATGGAAAAAAGACACGGAAGTCCTTCATATTTGCATAGAAGGAAAAAGAATGATCATACATCACTAAAAAACAATGGAAAAAAAAAAGGATATAATGGTAAAGCAGGTGTCCTAAAATATGGAAAAAAAAAAAAAAATTAAAGAAGAGAAAAGCCAGACAGATGCTCTGTTAAACCTTACTTTACAATTGCCTTCCTAAGAGTAACAGAATAAATAAACTGGTCAACTTCAAATCGCTTTAATTTTATGGCAAATGATGATTTTTTATTGTATATGTTTCAGATTAACCAATGTTAGCAAGGTAGAGAATATGCTCTGTGTTATTCTGGGGTAACAGCTGGTGGTCTCAGACTTTTCTTGTACTGCAGGTGATGTGAAGACTCTAATGCAATAACGCTTAAATAGCATTACTTGTTTCTTGAGAATATTCTCGGGGAAAAGCAGCCATTTGCTGCAACAAATTCCTGGTATCAGTTAGACTGCTAAGGAGCTATTAAAATGAATTACAGATCAAGTTTCGCTAACATGGAAGGAAAGACAAAACACACTTTCAGTACGGCACTAAAATGATTGGTAACTATCCAGGTAGGTTTACATAGTGATAACAATCACAGAAAGGAAAAGCACAGAGCCCCATGTTGTTTCAGCTAGATTATGGCTAGAACTTGATCTAACTAGTTTAAAGCTAGCTTGGGTATCTGTAGCAGACTGATGGCAATGCAGAGATGTTCTCCATTTTGTATCTTTGCATGGTTCCATGGATTTTTTTTCTTATAGATTGTATGCAGTTAAGTGTAGCCCCCTCTCTCCTCCCCCAATTATCTATTTTATCCATCCTGGATAAAACACAGGACTCCTGACTCTTAGGAAAATAAAATTATGATTTTTATCTATCTTCAATAAAATACTCTGAAAATAAATAACATGAAAACCAAATTTTAGTGAAAATATATTTTTCTTATTGGCTTAGGAAATTAATTTGAAAATAAAGGAAAAAAGAACATGGAAAGATCAGTCTAAATATCCATCCACTAACAGGACTTTAGTAATGAAGAATAAATAGAAAAAAGTGGCATATTAATAAAAAAATTCATTCAGAAAAATATCACAGAGAAAGTGGGAGAATGAGAATGAGAGATAACTTCAGGTTCACTATGTAGCAGATAAGATGAATTTACAGAAGAAAACAAGCAGTTTTCATTTTTAAAAAAAATATTTATTTTAAAAATGTTGAACTTAAAAAGTTTTCATCCTTAGATCTTAACACAGTTTTTAAAAACTAATTTACAAAACTAAGCAACACCTTAAAATTTGCCTATGAGGGGCAAAATAGTTATTTAAAAGCCTGCTTGGGATACTTGGGAATAGCTTGAGTCTCTTGACTTCCACGTTTCTCTGTTAACCATGAGGCCATTCTCAGAGTGTCAGTCAATACACCAGTTGGAGCTGGCATCTGAAATGACTATAACAGATGGTGACTGTGGTCATTTTTATTCAGTTCTGAGTGCATTGATTTAGCAATCATGTATAGAACAATATATTCTAAAGGTATTTTATAGAAGATCTGGTCACATGTGGAAGCTAAGAACTGACACAGAATAATCATATCTAAAATGGTTAAAACATTCCTGAGTACAGCTAGACTTAAAAAAAAAGATCAAAAACAGTGATTAAGATATTCCCCTTTTAAAGATCTTCCCTCCCAACTTGAGGATATTTTTAGGAAAGATATTAAGAAATGTAATACTAATTAAATATTCTTGTTGATCTTAAAGAATACATTTTGTTTCTGATAGAAATTTATTTTCCTAAACTTGAAATTCCTCAATCAAGTGCAATGTAGTGAGGATAAAACATCTGAAGAGACATCAGCTACTGTTAATAATGGTCATTGATAGAACAGCTACATGTGACATTGTAAATACATGCACACATTAGCAGAACTCTTACATTTAAAGAGTCCCTAAACCAGTATATATCTACTAAGTCAGCTACGAGGTAATGTGAAACTACAGATGGAGGGACTGTAGGGTATGTCATCTAGGGCTGGAAAGGATTTCATTCCTTTCATAAAATACTTATTTCAGTTTTTGATATTTGAATGGGATAGATGTCCTGGTGAATAAAGAATACATTACAGTGACTTCTATCTTTTTTTTTCTCTGGCTATCATGAATCTGTCTATATTGGGTTCCAGTCATCAAAGACTAATTTTGTTTTACTTCATTTGTCTGTTGATACTCTGTTGAAATTTAGGCAGAAATTTCTGCTGAACTTTCTTAGAGAGTTAGAAATAAGATTAGAAGGTAGAGTCAGAATGTTCAGATTAATCTTTTGTGTAGTCATGAGGCTGGGTTGTTTTGGTTGGGGGTTTTTTTCTGCATTTTTCTCTCACAGCATATGTAAGGTCTAACTAAAATAAAATCTTTCTCAGTCTTTCATGTGTAAATTTAGGCAATTTAATGTCCTTATGTGAAGTATTTTTGTCATATCATTGTTTGATACATCAGCTTTTCTGTTTCAAAACATGTATTTACTAAGAGCATAATTGAGATAAAAACTTCACACCTAATCCAGGCTTTTCTGTATTGAAAATACAAGCAGACAAAGGCTGCCTTTGTCTAGGTTGCTCACCTATGTCTAAAATGTGCAAAAACATTTAGGAAACATTAAAAAGTGTAAGCAGTTTTGGGTTTTAGAGTTGTGGGATTTCAGGCGAATAACCAGGTGAGAAGAATTAACCAGATGACCATAAATTCTAAGAGTTTAAAACCTGGGTAAAATGAAGCTAATATAATCCTGAAAAGTGATTATCACAATAACAACCAAGTATAAAAGCAAGCACTGCTAAATTTTAATTAGAAATATTTGTGAGGCAACTTTTTCAGTTGTCTGCCTTACTAAGCACAGTGATAACAGGCAACAGCTGCTGCAAACTTGTAAGTTGAAGTCATGCAGAAATGTTGACAAGTCACAAAAAAGACTGGCATAGAATCTGTTCAGATTACACATGGGATTTACATGGGACATTTCACTCTATGTAAATTACTTTATGTAAGTAATGAATTATAATTACCCATTTTTATTAATTTCTCTTTTAAATAATCTTTGTCATTTTTATCAAATTCACCTGATGTGATGCACAAGTCATACATAATTTTATTGTTGTGGAAAATTATCTGCCTTTTCTGTCTTCATCCTTTTTTTTTTCTCTTTCCCATGGTATAAATGGCTCACATGGAAATGGAGCACATTTAACATCAGAGTTCAGTTAAACTAAAATTTACCAGTACTTTGTATTAAGAAAATTTTAAATGTAACCAGAAAAAAAGAGTTTAAGATGTGGTGCAGAATGTTTCCTAGTATTTTTTGTCAAGTGAAAATAGCTGTCATCTTGCATCCAGTTCAGAAAAGATTTCTTATGAGAAAAATGTTTATTAATTTGCCTATATTTATAGATGTAGGATTCTCAGGACCATAAAACTTGCTATCAAATATGTTTTAGGAATGAGCACAACCTAAGCACAATTTTTTTTTTTTTGATGCGGTGATTTTGTATAGAAAACTGAGCTTATTTTTCAGTTTTCAAAAGGAACTTGCAGGTGTTAATAAAAGGCGGATCTTAAAAGATTTTCAGCATTTCTGAACACCTATAATATTTTTGCAGAAAACCAGAAAATATATTCATTTCAGGCAAGACCTTACGATAATTTTCTCAATGCAATTTTCACATAGAAAATTTCAGGAATAGCTTTTAATTCTTGAAATTAAATATATCTTGAAAATGTTCCTCTGATTTTGACAAATGTTATTTTTATGAAAGAAAAGAGCACTAAGCCTCACGTAAAATTCAAGTTTATACCTGTTTGTTTGGGGTTTTGTTTACTTGCTTGTTGGGGTTGTTTGTTTTGGTTTTTTTTAATTCAAACTAGATTTTATTATTTAAGCTACTAAACGAAAATTTTTAATTCTTTTTTTGTAAACAGACTGTTACAGCTATTTTCACATTCACCTATGATGTTTAATTCAATATATTTGCATGTGAAATATTAGAATCTTTTTGTTATTGTAAGGAGTTTGTTTAAGAAGCAAGTTATCTTTTTTATTTAATTTGACTTCTAAGACAGTTGTTTAAAATTATTGTGCTGGTTTAAACAAATCTTATTCTCAAAAATTTTGCCACATATCATATATCTGCAGAAAATGTGTAATAAGAATATATTTTGTAACAGCAATAAATAACCTAGCTTGTATATCAGAAAAAAATCCATCATAATGACATATTTAAAATTGCGTCTTCCAAGAAGTTGATTTTGCATGGCTAGACAAAAATCACACAAATTCACTTATCAAAACTCTTTTATTATGAGAAGTTGAAATATTGTAATTTGAAAAGAAATTTGTGCTTGCAATGTTTAAGCTTTACTTGGTCATTCTTACTATGTTCAATTCACTATTTCTATACTGCATGAAATTATTCACGTGTCTACTTATCCCTGCAGAGGGATGCTTCAGGAATAACCCATCCCCCACATGTTATCTTTGATTACTGCTTATAAATATTAATCATGTTCCTGGGATAGAATACAGTGCAAACATAGAGAAATTCAACTATATTCATACGGTGTTACTGCCCAGATATTTGTAATCCATGTGACAAGAGATGTAACCTGTAATGCCAAATATAGTGATTCTCCTGACTGTATCTCATTTCTCAGAAGTTCCTGAACTAAATAGCCAAAGCCAGCACACTCTGATATCAAAATGCTAATTTCTGATATGTTGCACTGATTATAGAAATCTGCATTGTCAGAATGTACTATAGGATGTGCAGGTTCAGAGATGAAACCTACTCTTATTTTTTCCTTTCACTAATTAAACCTCTTGGCAACATTTACTTTTAACTATACATTTTTATTTTTTTTTAGTGTCTGCATTTATATTTAGTGTGAAAGCCAACTGTACAGATGGTATTTCCATAAAAGCCCATTGAGAAAGAATGGGAGAATAATTCCGTATAAGTTCCTAGGAGAAATAGCAAAATATAAGGTTACATCTGGAACTCCAAATTTCTTTCACTGCAGCATGCTTTAGAAAAAAATGAGTAGTACAGTACTTCACTGGGACAATAAAAATGTAACAGCTCACTGTGGGCTAAATCTACAAAAGGGATTTAGCCTGAAAGCTCAGTTCTTGAGTAGATACCCACTATCCACAGTTAGGAAAGCTTTGTGAGATACCTGACTCTCCAGGAGTAGACACATGCAAAAGCCTTAAATCTTTTTCAAGAACAACTCTCAGTTGTTTTCATTCTACTTTTCTCTAACCTATTTACTTCCATGTCCATATTCACACTACATCTGTGAAATCAGCTTTTTCCAAAAAGCTTTCTGGGGGCTGGGCTTGTCTGTTACTACAAAAGCCACAATTTAGATGATCCCTTACTTAGGAACTTGTAGACATCGCAAGAATAACAGGGTACTTTTGTACTTTGATGTCTGTTTGTTTTCTATACACACTTTGGTGGTTGATGTGCTAACAATCAGTCACAGGCAGTGAAACATGTAACCCACCTAACTGGGTATGATCAAAACTTTAACTGGAAGGACTCTATAAATGTTTGCCACTATTATCTAAGTTATTTCTCTCTACATTTTGTTTTCTTATTGCTTTTCACTTCAACAAGGTCCAACCATGCTGCCATGGGCAGGAAAACCTTCCACTAGATCGGGTTGCTCAAAGCCCCATCTAACCTGGCCTTGAACACTGCCAGGGATGGGGCATCCACACCTTCTTTGAGCAACCTGTTCCAGTGTCTCACCACCCTCACAGTGAAGAATTTTTTCATAATAACTAATCAAAACCTACCCTCTTTCAGCTTAAAGCCATTACCCCTTGTCCTGTCATTAAATGTCCTTGTAAAAAGTCCCTCTTCAGAGAATATTTTTGAGCAAATCCGTTGCTCAAATGAAGTAAACATAAGCTTTTTTCTTTGATGACATAATTTTCATCCTATTGTAGTCCTCTACATATTCCATAATGGTTAGAATTACCTTTAGAAAATATATTTTTCAGGGAGTAATTTTAAGTCCTAAAATATTCAAGTTCCTGTCAGTATTGCTTTTAATATTATTAATTGGTAGTACCAATTCCTATTTACAAAGTATGAATAATTAATAATTTCATACTAGAGTAAGTTGGGTATTGAATGACCAGGTTTTGACAGATTTTTAATCAGCTTGCAATAAAAATACTCAGAAAAAATCATATGCACTCTTCTTATGCAGCTCCAAAAATTTAAAAAATCTTAACTCCAGGATATTAGATGGATGGGGCTTTGCAGGTGACTAAAAAGTACCTTATTCTATTGATAATATTCAAAGATATTTGGACTTCAGCTGTTAAGATTGAGTTTATTATTTTCTTAGATATGCTAATAGAGTGCATAAAATGTTTTGTAACTAAAGAAAAATGGAGTACATGCCCTCTCTTACGTTATATATAGATTTTTTTTTTCTTCTACTGATTTGTTATTATCTGTGTCTTTGATATATATTAAGCAAAGCAGATTTGAAATCATACATAGACCTTATTCAGGAACCTTAACCAGATTAAAGATCATGTGAAAATTGCAGAAAGTTTAAATAAGGTACTATTTTTTGTTTGATTCACTTTTTTATCCATAGTTGTCTTGGTTTTGTCCTCCCCATCCCACTGGGGGGAGAAGGAAGGGAGGGTGTGGAGTGAGCGAGCAGTTGTGTGGTACTTAGTAACTGGCTCGTGTTAAACCACAGCAATAACTGAAGTGTTAACGTTTATTGATCAGTTCTGTACTCTTGCTTAGTTTCCACTGATGTTACAACCGAAAAAGGTGTTGCACACTAGCTGTGCAAATATCACTCATTTCTGTGTGAACTGAGGGAATGTTATGCGTGTGAATATAGAGAAACAGACATAATCTGAAGTCACAGTACAGTAAGTTTCAAATTCAACATGAAATGCTTTAGTCATCTGCAATGACTATGAATACCTTAATAAAAAATAAAAATGTATCATTTCTGGCACTAGAATAAAGTCAGAAAAACCTAGATACTAAAATGAAAAGCACAAAAGTCTGCAGCCCTGCTACTTATGTATTGTTCTTTACTGCAGTGCTTCAATTCTATAAACCTGCATTGCATCAATGTTACCACTGAAAACAAACCTAGCTAGTGAAGAACACATCTACTGTACAAATCCCATCAACATTAAGTTAATCAATGCTAATATATGAAAAAAAGTTTCTTTATCAGTTTTTCTTGAGTTTATTATCTGCTGTAATAATATTCAAGCACAATAGCAAGAGCCTGTAATCTCATCACCACTAAATGCCTTTCTTCTGTGGCCTTACTTCACTAAATTTGAGGCTTATCAGAAATTACTCTCTTAATCTATTAATTCTTTTTCTAATGGAAAAGAAGTGAAAATTGTCATTCAGCAAGCAGAGAAATATCTGGGTCAAGTTTTCAACGGTATTTAGATAAGAAAATACACTTGAATAAGGAACTGAGCAACTAAATCTAAAAACATGTTTTTATCAAACCCTTAACCCTCTTTGAAACAAAATTTTCAGCAGTAAAACATTTATGTGCCTAAAATGTCACAGCTCTGCAGCCACTTTAGAAGGACTGAGTGATTACTACAATTTAGTGAATCTACCCGCAGTCTTTCAAAGGCCAAATTCTGTAGCTGACTTTGCAGCCAATGCGTATGAAGAACAGAGCTCCAGTCAAAACAGTCAACAAATACTTTTTCTTGAAAGAAAGATTATGGCCTTTTCCTCTAAACTTATTAGAGTAACCAGCTACATAAGAGAAAGACCTCTGTATTTTACAAAGTTGGTAATAAACTTAATAATAACAGTTGTAGAAATGGAATATGAAACCTTCGGAAACAAATCTGTCTTCTCCAAAATAAGTGCTATTATAAAGAATCAAATTTTATATTTTTTTTTATTTCCCTCCGGAAAGGTATCTTAAGGTGGGAAGGAAAAATGTCCTTCTGCTCAGAACATGGAAGACTCCTGATTTGCCCCCATTTCCCAAGCTACTAAAAATTTACTGAGGCAGTCACCAACACAGACTACAAATGCTCTCCAGAAAATAAGAAATGCAACAACAATCAAAAAGCAGAACTTGAGCCATCCTGAGCTCTTCAATACCCTGTTTTTACTTTTCTTCATGTATTCAAAATGCAAAGCAAAACACAGAGAAAGTACTGCTGGGAATAACAAGAAAAATTGTCCAATGCATGACAAACTGTGCTGTAAAAAGTTTAATCTGACAAACATCAACATAGCCCCTGCATTCTCTATTGTACTAAAAATCACCTTGATGGATTAAACACCTGCAGCCAGGTAACAGATTGTAAGAGAGGAGGCAGCTTTCAGTTGTATACCAGTGGCTACTGAGATCTGGTGGGGTTTTTTCAGAAATATTATCAGCACTTCCTGCAGAGATGAGAGCTTAAATTGCAAACATGAATTTCTAATGTGTTTCATACCTGCATAAGTGTGTTCTCTTGAGCATGCCGCTCTGCCAATAGTTTTCCCACAGAAATACTCAACACCTAGTGAATTCAAATGAGTTTAATGCACAGTCTTATGATTAATAGAAAATGGCAGAGAGTAAGGGACTGAAATTGTTCGTGCTTTGTTTGATTAATTAATAAGAGGCTCTCTTTTCCCAGCTTCAAGTCATTATGTTAATGAAATGTCATCAATTAAGCCTTTCCCTTGATTATTGAATCTGTCAGGTAGTGTTCAGTTAAAAAGCTGCATTCCTCTGCTGTCTTTGTAGAGTTGTCATCACAGCTTTTTTATGAAATGCTACTTCCATTAGACAGTGTTTGTTCTATTTTCTCATTATTGTATCATCCTGTTGACCTTGAGATAGGTGAATATGGAAGGTCCAAAATGAAACAGAGACAGCTCTATCTGTGAAACTGTGGGTCAAGATAATGTGTTAGCAGAAAGATAAATATCATTCTTCATTCACTGTTCCTTCATAATTATTAATAGTCTGGTCAAAGATAAATCCAAGGAGAGCGTATGACATTCAGAAACCTATGCCATGCGGTATTAGATTATACTGGAAGATTGGTACAAGATGGAGGGAAAAATGTTTTAACCATTCAAAATACAACTTTTGCTATAAAAGTCTTAATAGACATATAGAAGTGGGACTATATGATAATGCTATTGTAAGTAGTTCACAGAGACAATAAAGAAATACAGATTTTAAAAAATATAGTTACAATATATTGGGGTATTAATTTTCTGTTCATATATTTAGTACTCATTTACTTTGAATATCAACATGATTGGGGTTCAGAACACTGATCTGTGTGATGTCAAGGGGTACAGTAAATTCTGATGAATCAGTTATCATAGAGAGAACATAAGACATTACACAACTGCTTGGACATGAGCCTTTGGAGAGATGGGAGGGGGCTCTGAAGGTTTTATTTTCCACTTTTACTCCAGCAGCTGGAACACTATGACTTCTCTCTAATGGGTTCCTCAGCACATCAGTTACAGATGATTATAGGTCCAGTCAAATACCTGTGTCTGGCACATTGGTCATGATCAAGGGGAGAAGCTGTTGTGCTGCAATGCAAATGGATGAGGACAGGCACCATGGCAAGTAAACAAGCAAAGCAAGCAAAATGCATGACCTGTATATTTCTGAATTACAAAAAAAAAAAACCTCATGAGAAGCATCTTTGAGAGAAAAAATCTCTCAGAAGAGTGGGAAAAGACACTGAAAGAGAGAAAACAGATTAGAGAAAAATCTTCGCAGTGATTGGAAAGGGTGATGACTATATCAGGTCAAACAGGGATCTGTACTCTTCCTGCACAGGAATATATATCAGGCTGGAGCTGGGAAAGAGACTGAATAATGAAACAACAACATTTGCACATGATATGAAATCATTGAAGAAAAAACAATACAAAGCTAACTGCAAAGAGGCAAAATACAAAAAGGTCTCATGATAATTTATGTGTAGCTGTATGACAAAATGTCCAGTGAGTCAGTTACGGACTCTAAGTTATCTATCACCACATGATAAGATGTGTGGTGATCAGTGAGGATAGTATTTAGAAAACTTCAGGATTTAATAACTTTTAAAATAGTCAAGATCCGTAGCTGTCAAAATAATAAATTGAATATTGCCTATGTCTATGAAAGAATAGAGAAAAACTTCATAACACTATTTTAATTTGGTATGCACAGACATTGTAAAGATTTAATATAGCTCTTGTCCTTAGAATTATATAATTTCGCTTGAAAATGTACAGAGAAAGGGATCAAAGATGACCAGAGGCATAAAATGGTTTCTTAAAAAAAAAATAAAAATGGTAAATGTCAATTTCTTGTCTTGAAAAATACAGAAATTATATGAAACATGGTTGAGTTTTGTAAAGCTTGGAGAAGATGAATCAGTAAAGATTTTCTCACTATTTACAGATTATGTTATTACATTGAAAGAACTGGAGAGAAAACGAAGAAAGCAGACGACGTAGAACAAGGAAGTCTGGTAATTTTTGGACTTCGCACTCAGTATGTGATCATTTTGTGGAACTTATTGTCACTCAGTTTTGCAGAGGGCAAGAATATAAATCATGTTCCATTAGGTAGGAGATGTCCTTGTGTAGGACAGGTCCAATAGTAACTCTTATATGAGAAGATTATGCTGCAGTTTCTGTGTGAAGAAGTCCATTATATACTGCACACTGGGAGAAGACATTCCCAAGAAAATCATAGAATCATCGAATTCTTCTATGAAGAGAATCACTCTACTTCTTATCATCTTTCTCTAAGCATTTTCCCTTGTTACTGTCAGAAATGGTGCTGGGTTAGAAAACAGGGCTTTTGGCTTACAAAAAAACCCCTTTTTTTGTAAGCCAAAAAACCCCACAACAAAACAACCACTGAATGAAACAAGAAAAAAAGCAGACATCTAAGTTATAGAGTTCTTGTACATTATAGTCTTTGAAGTGTGTTTTGCTACATTCTTCTGATGGTGCAAGTTCACTTTTGAATTTTCCTTTTTTCTCCACATCACTCCTGTTGGAAAGGGTAAAAAGAGTTATGGACATTTTTATTTTTAGGAAATTAAAACAAATGTTAAAACATACTGTACCGCTTCTGAATTATTACACTTTATATATATATGTTTTCTTAGTGTATTGGACAGGAATTTCCCATTTAACACAACATTTATAAGTCTTTCTAGTGCTTTGATATTGCAAGTTGTCGAAGATATAGTGTTCACAATTTTATTTTTATCTTCCCTTAATCCAATCACTTTAATAGCTAACAACTGTCATCCAAAGCAGATTCAGGGAACTCTCAGGGTGACAGGGTTCTGTTTATTGCTAAATTGACTAATTCTTTGAGGTTATTCTTAAAAAATTTGCAGTGCAAAAATAGCCAATATAGATATAGAAGAAAGGCATAGTATACGTCTATTCTAACAATTACTAAGATACTAGATTTTTTTCCCCTTTTTTCTTCTTTTTGTGTATTAGTCACAGATTTCTCAGTTTAATCACATACATTTTTCTATAGTATCAGCTGGCCTGTGGCTACGACAAGAATCCCAATTTTTACTTTTTTTCTTTTTGTCAGTCCATTCATTTTAGACGGGTTTTACTATTTGTGTGGTTCAAATCCCTTTAGAGTTCTTTTCCTTACTCCATAAGCTCTTCTAAAACTTAGATATTCTTAATTTTTTTGGTTACATAGAATCTGCAAAAGAATCCAGAATTTATCACTTTGTTTTGATTTTCTTTTCATATTTCCATGTGTTATGGAAGCTGTAGAGATACAGGAAGACACTATTTCAAGAAGTAGAACGTAAAAACTATATATAGGTGAATAAAAAATTAGGAAAGAGCTCCAAAGAAAATAGCCACATAGTCAAGGAGATAACACTCACAGAAGACAAGTATTTATTTTCATATTTATTCGATGCTGCTGTATTTTCTGTTAACATCAACATGGCCAATGTATTTTCTCTTTCTCACTTCCCTACAAAATCAGTTATCCACTTGGAATTATCTGTAAGCCGTTCCTGAAAATTACTGGGAAGAGTGCTGCTGGTATAGACATGAGTCTCCTTCAGGGAGAAGGATAATAGTTCACCAGTACAGATAATTACACACTAACATAATATATGGACATGTGCTTTAGCCCAGTTTAAATCTGTAGTTTAGCTGCATATCAGTGGAAAATCTCACAAGACTTTCATTCCGCTCTTTTGAGTAACACAGTTTGTTTTAGATGGTGTAACAGAAAAAAACCCAATCTACAAAATCAAAACCAATAAGACAAAAAAGCAACAAACAAGAAAACTACAGGAGCTAGTCTTCTGTGGGACAGCGATAGCAATACCTAAATATAAAGAGATGATACAGACCTACAAGAAATATTTAATGAAACCTAATTGATTAAAATGTATGAAAAGCAGAGCTTAACTTTGCCATTGTGCAAGATTTTATAAGATAGCTAAAATACCATGTAGCATACTTGGGTAACTTTATGTTTAGTACCCTGGCAAAGAGTATTTTTTAAGAAAAAAAAATCACGCTTCTCTTTCAAAAATATTAAAAACTTCAGAAGCAACATATTTGGCAATTCTGGTGCTGAAGGCATCTTCCCATCTCAATAAATGGGGCCACAGAGAAATAACATAGAAAAAAGTCACATAACCACATGGAAAATTGTGTATAAATACCCCAGCTTTTTATGAGGAAGCTAAGAAATCAACTTGTGGGTTCACTTGATGTTTTGATCAATTATTTCAGTATTTAGATCTATTACTTAGGTAATTTATGTACTATTTATATTAGACCACATCTTTTTGATTTAACACAATAACAGATAAAATGGCAATCAGTAACTCCAATGTTTCTGAAAGAGTGGTGGAGAGATCCAGAGTTTGACTCTCTCACCAAACTTTCTCCAAAAACCTCTCTCTAAAAGACTAAATATTTAATAGGATTTGTAGAGACAAAAATATTTGACTACAGAATTTTCATAGCTTGCCAAAACTATCAAAAAGTTTCCAGTAATATTTTGAATACTGGATTTATTTTCTATAAAATGTATTTTTTTTAATGATTTCATAGGTTTCTTTGCCTTGTTTCTTTTTTAGTAAGTGGGGCAAGACACTTCTAAAAGCCAAAATATCTGACATAGTCTATGTAATACATTCTGTCCAGGAAGAACTCAGCTTACATTAGTCGTCCAAATATAGTACTAATGTCATAGTTTGGTGCTAGACTAAGAGGAAAAGAAGAAATATGGTTAAATTGAAGTCTCTACCACCTGTATTTGCTGAACAACAGGAACAGTTGTTTCACAGCTACAGGTTGGGTGGAGATGAGATTCAGAGCAGCCCTGCAGAGAAGGACTTGGGGGTGTTGGTCGATGA
>JANEMJ010054690.1:0-10257 GCA_024361745.1 Cacatua alba
CCCCCAAGTCCTTCTCTGCAGGGCTGCTCTGAATCTCTTCTCCGCCCAACCTGTAGCTGTGCCTGGGATTGCTCCAAACCAGGTGTAGGACCTTGCACTTGGCATGGTTAAACTTCATGAGGTTGGCATCAGCCCACCTCAGAAGCGTGTCAAGGTCCCTCTGGATGGCATTCCTTCCCTCCAGTGTATCAACCAAATCACACAGCTTGGTGTCATCGGCAAACTTGCTGAGGGTGCACTCAATCCCATTGTCCATGTCACTGACAAATGTGTTGAACAAGACAGGTCCCAACACCGATCTTGCTTTGAATTAATTTGTTTTGGAGTTCTATTTTACTGACAGATGTGAGCCATCACAAGATTTGCATTAGCAAAGATTTTTCTCAAAAATAATAATAAAACAATTGTTACAAGTCAAAAATTAAAGAGGAGCTTGTGACACAGCTAGGAATATAGTACAATAACATTTGATCCCGACTCTGAAAATCAGTTCATCTTTACCAATTGCTTTTACAGTAATAATGGACTCTCAATAGCATGCTTTAACACACTTCTCAAAATCAGCCACCATCTTTATGCACCACAGGAACAAATGCCGATTTCCATGAAAATGTAAACGCAGTGTTTTCAACTGCTCAGGTTGAAAATATGAGGTATGGTTGAGGTATGATATTTTTTTCTGATTGTCTGTTGATATTCTGTGTTAGTCTCTTGATGAGGGAATAGCGTACATCTTTTCTTTAGCCCTCTCTTACATCGTTTCAACACTGAGAATTTTTCAGTCATAGATAATAAAGTACTACAAATAAAATCAATGTCATAATGTGATTTTACAATTATTTCATGTCATTTTATGGGAGGAATAGTTTACAAATGCAGAAAAAGTTGCACTTAAAAATGTTTTAATGATGCATACAGAACAATGATAGGTACCAGAAACAAGAGAAACAAACATAACTTATGAACCGACTGGAGTTTGGACTTAGAGGGAGATGGTTTTTTGGACAGTGACAGACAAGCCTGTACCTAATGCTGGGAACACCGGCCTTGTATTAACTGTTTGTTAATCTGTTAGCATGTATGATCATCTTTGTTCTGTATGCCCCTACAGCTTTGTCTTTATTTTGTGTGGAAGGTGGTGATGGCTTTTTTTGACTACTGGACAAGCTTAGTGGGTACAACAGGTTATGCAGTAAGGCATATTAAATGCTGACATACCAAGTATTTTGTATAAAACATGAAGCATCTCAGATTAAGGAAGCCCAAGTGTTTCCTTCTATAAAGTTACTGCATTTAATGTAGATATTTATCTGAATAATCCAAGCTTTGGTGCGTGAGGTTTTCAAGAACAAAAGGAAATCCAACCACACAAACAAATGAAAGACCTTGATAATTTATACTGTTATCTTCTCAGACTAGGAGTGCTCATGAAAGATTGTCTGTCCTAAATCTCATGTACAGAATGACCTAACTTATTTCTTTTTCTGCATCCTTGACAGTGAAAGCTACAGTTTAAAAAGTATTTTAATAGGGTTGATTTTAAATGTATTACTTTATAGCTTTAACAGCTTCCTGTTCTGCAATACCAGAGAAGGTTAAAAAAAAAAAAAAAAAAAAAAGGAATGTGTCATTTTTGGTGTTTTGCATAATACTGAGTTCTCTAGTCAAAGTCCTCCTAATTTGTTTTCTATTCTAGGTACAGAATATGGCTGCTTAGGCTTTGTTTCGGAGCTGCTTTACAGTCAATATATTTGTGAGAAAATTGTCTTCTCTTTTTAGAAAAATATCTAGAGCACTTCTTAGTGTCATTACACAGAAGCTATATAGTAAAGGTATCTTGGAATAGTCAGAAATAAAATAATATAGAATTCTAGCAGTACATATGTGGATCACTTTCCATATGTGTTGTTACTGGTTAGTCTGGTATGATACCCTGGTGCAGTTGCAAGTGAGCAGTGAAGACTTGGGCATATAACCCATTGTGCCTGCCAGAAAAAATAAGGCCAGGTGGCCAGGAAAGATGATGAGCTACTGCTGCAGAATATTTCCTGCAGCTCCCTGCAATTCCCCTTCTATGATGCTGTTCCTCTGCAGCACAAACCAAAGTGACACGCATACTTCTGGTACAGTAATATTTCTTGGATCCATTTACTATGATGAAAGAGCTCAGCCAACACCTGTTGCTAACAGTGACTACATACTGATTGCAAAAATAAAAAGTTTTTTAAGACATTGTATCCAAACAATTCAGAGGTATCCTTCCATACACTTTTCCAGATGCCAGTACCATTGAGAAAGTTAAACTAAATTATCAGTATTCAAAGGAAAAACAGGTGGACTATACTGAGCATTTTTGTTACTAGAAGAAAGCTTTTTCAGATAATAAACAAAATTGGATTGTATTTACATTCACTTACAGCTGTGATTGTATTGATTATCTTTTCTGATAAGGAATGTTTTCTATTTTCTTGGATGAGTACAAAAATTACTGAGTCTGTTTTAAAGTATGGAAGGACTCTACAAATTTGAAGTCAGTTAATACTGTGGTTGATATAGTCTGTACAGATTGTTTTCTAATGGGAATTTCTGAAAGGAAGTAATTTAGCAAATGTGATCCCAAAACAGCAGGAAAAAACAAGCTATAGCAGTTCATTTCCCAAACATTATATAAATTATATGCTTCTGGGTCCACAATTTAGTACATTATAATACAAAAAAATTAGTATTTATCTGATACCAACTACAATGTAAATATAGTCCTTCAACATTCAAAGGCATAGAGGCCAAAAGTCTAAGCATTGCCAAAATCAAAATGTTGCTACAGTGCAAAATAAACACTAACAGTTTACAATAAATATAGGAACAGTAACAATAAATATGGGAAGATTACTGCAGGGTAGAGTTGCTGCGGTGTGTTGATGCAAAGTAGGTTTACATATGCACTGTCTCTCCTAAGCCTATCCTAAATCAAGAGATTATTTCAGCCTCTAAATCAGTAAAATATCTAGACTTTCCAAGCACCTTTAATAGCCATTGTAGATGCTCTATGATAATGATAAAACAGTAATGATTTCCTTTTTACTCTGGAAGATACACATAGAGCGAGTCCTAGGTTAGGCTTTCAGTGACCTGGTTGATGCTCACACTACAGCATCATCAGCAGAGCCTGAGGTCGAGGTTAGCATTCCCCAAGCCAGACTTAAGATAATTCTCCTATAGTGTACCACCCCTCCTATGACCCCTTATTTCATAGCCCATAGCAACAATATGTATTTGGACAGGACCAGAGACAGATTAGAATATAATTTAGAATAAAATCTTACAATAAGGACTTTATGGGACGAAAATATAAATCAAGATGATTAAAATACTACAGTGTGGTTTATTTCAGGCTATTAAAAATTCTTTATACTTTTGGTTGCGCTGTTCAATATCTGTTATAAATAATTTGCAACAACTAAAACAAGGATAAAGAAAGCAGCTTCACATGGGATTGCTTTGGAATTGTGCCATCAGCAAGGCTGAGCTGTGGTATTTGACAAAAAGCCCTGTGCAAAGGCAAACTAATGACTATTGTTTGGCAATTAAAGCTCTGAATTTTTAAGCAAAGTAACAGACCATTTTTTTTATTACACATACACATTTCATTTCAGCTTGAGAGGATAAGAGAAGAAAAATATTGTTGAATCCTGTTGAATCCTGTTGAAGGATTGTTTTTTTTGTCTTTTCTCCTTTGGTCTCATTTACATTACTCCTCCACTGAGGCATCATGCTCTCAGATCAGGTCCTCTTTTTTTTCTATTGTTTCTTCCCCTCCAGCCCACACATATGCTTTAAAAAAAAAAAAAAAAAAAAAAGAAAGTAAGAAAACCCACTAGAGGCTGGAGCTAATGCTGTTCTGGAAAACTTTTTCTTTTTTCAAACAACCTATTGCCAGCCACTTCCTTTCCCCTAACTGTACTAATTTAAGAACAGTGTTTAACAAAGTTTAGCAAAACATTTTAAAAGTCTGCCTCTGTCTCTAAAATAATCATCCTATCATAATATTTTAACAAAATTCGGAGCTGTGTCACCTATATATATATGTATATATACACACTTACTGCTTTCAGATGCTAGGAAGTCTGCCTACTTTATTCACAAACAAACTGGAAATTCCTCTGTAGGCCTGCAAGACAAACACCAAATAGGAACTACAACATATGTCAGCATAAATATAGGTCTTGAATTATGAAGGAATGTCTAATCTTGGAATAGCTCATACTGATAGAAAAGTCAGGAAGTTACACACAACATCACTGCTAAAACATTGTTTTTCCTGTTGTGAGGTAAACACACACAGTGATGACTATGAGTACCCAAGCTGTAGAGTTTAAGAAACCTATTCTTCTTTCCTTCTCTCAAACTGGGGAAAAAAAAAAAATCAAAATTAAGGAACTCTGGTAAATAAAGGGAAAACTGGCACTTAAAGAAAAAAAGTATTCTGTGTACAATCTCTTATAAGGCACTGTAGACATCTCCCTGCATAGTGGCAACTAGCTTTTATGCAGAAAAGCGGTACCTGGAAAGCTTTAGAGTAGAGTTGCTCTCTGTAGACCAAGCAGTGGGTGATGCAGGGTTGCCAGAGGTTGTTTGAGATCTACATTGTTAATTAAATCAGTAATTTCAGTTATTTCCATTCTGTAATCTTCTTGTATGTCCAAATAGTACTATGTCTACAGAACACTGCAGTCTCCAGTATCAGTAAAATAAATGGGTATCAGTATCAGTAAAAATCAGAGGGGGTGTCTAATAAACTGCTACCCATTTACCACAACACAGAAGACAAGCAGGAGCTGAGGCGTACTCAACAGTCAATGAGTACTATATGTAACACTGAAACTTTGCATGAGGTCAGATTTAAAATAGTAGTATATTTACATACTGTTTTTAAAAAAAGAATGAACCCACATATACATGAAAATCTAAAACCTTCTGATAACTCTCTCTCTTCTCCATGAGCTTCTTAAAATATATTTTGATGAATACCTAACTTTGATGATCCAGCCTCATGACAAGCTTCAAATGATAGGAAAGTGGTCACATGGATGGCTGGTCACACCAGTTAAGTGTGTTTTCCCTGGACCAGAGCAGTGAAGTGGAGCCTGACAGTGAAGAGAGTTCCTAGTCTGTGTGGAAAACCTGACTATTTAAAATCACCGTTTATTTAAGTTATTGCCTGGAAAGACTTTTATTGTCTGAGGGCTTAAAATCCAGACTGAACAGACCAGGTCCTTGGCCACCCATCCCCCTCCCAGGCTGTGTGGTGTAGCTATTTATGAACAGACGGGTTTCCGTCTGCCTGAAGATAAAGGGCTGCTCTGTGCTAGATGGGGTGCAGACCTCAACATAGCAGTAATGTGACAGAGACAGCCTCTGCTGCCAACACCATTGATGGCTCCACTCTGTAAAGCACTTACTGCCTTCCTTTCAGGCAGCCACAGGCAGACCAGCAGAGTGATATCAAGTAGGGCATGCAGGTCTTTACAAGAATAAGTCTTCACTTGCTTTTGAATGCATATGACACTGGTTTTGATGAGCAGGACTAGAAACATTTGATATATACTTGTGAAAGAACACTACTACCTCTTCCGTTTCCTGAGCTGTTCCTGGCCTTACCCTTTTAAGCTGTTATAGGCCACCCTTCATGCAGACTGTTCAAAAGTGCAGAAGATTCTAAGCCTGGCTTCAAGTCAAGCCCTGCAGAAAAATAATTAAAAAAATATAATGTTGTTCTGGAAATGATGAACTGTAAATAAATATTTTGGTAAGTAGAAAATAATTATTAGTAAATTTTGCTTGTTGTAGACCCAGCATAAGGGCTACCTCACAGCTCTATGGTTTTGTTACCTTTTGTAAAACAAGCATCGCTGTGCTGATGCCGGACCTCCGCTCGCTGTTGATCTCTACAGCTGGCACAGCAATGTCTGCCATCCGTGCCATGGCTGTGCCCCGAGCACCTGTCCTGGGAGAACTGTACGAGACAGGGCTGCTGGTCCAAAGCAGCGCAGAACAAGCGCGGCCCTCATCCAGCAGCGCCGCTACTTCTCTGCATTGGCAGCTGCCATGACCGGGATGCTGAGCACGCCGCGGGGCGGCGCCAGCCGAGCGAGGTCCGTTGCAGGTCAGGCAGCGCCCGCTCATGGGCCTGGCGCCAGATGCGCCCTTCTTCTGTTTCCGAGATCTGTCGCGGTCTGTGCGCGTTACGCCTAGCCTATGGTCCATGAGCAAACCCGCCTGACAAACGTCCCCCAGTAGCTCCGCGCGTTGCTCACTAGCAGTCGCTACCAGTCGCACAGGGGTGTAATAAATACACCCCTAACGTTAACTCTCATCTTGTCTCCCTAGGGCGCACCAGAGCCCTCAGCTTCAGGATGTGTGTTGGCCGGTGTGCGGAGCAGGGCACCTCGGGGCGCCAGGCGGGTAGGAGGCCGCGGGCCTCTCTGGGCTCCCTGGAGGCCACCGCCACGTAGTGGGGTGTGTGGGCAGAGGTGGGCTGCTCCACACCACGGCCGCCAGCGGCGCCCGGTCCCGCCCCGGACGCAGTGAGAGGCGGCCGGTGCCGTCCCCTTTAAGAGCAGCGGCGGAGGCGCCCCGCCCGCTCATTTCCTAGCACGCAGGAAGTGGGTCCGTGGTTCCGTGGTGGGGCCCGCGCGGTGAGTACGGCTGCCCAGCACTCTTCCCTGGCCTGCTGCGCTCCTTACCCGGCTCCTTGTCCTCTCACCTGCCCGCCCGCCGAGGAGGCTGGCCCGCGGCTGTCTTCCTGATGCCAGGGGAAGGTGCTAAACAGCTCCGACAGTCCGGCCGGCGGGTAGCGGCATCGCGGCGGGTCCGTCCCCGTCTCCCGGCCGGGAGTGTGTCGGGCTACGCTGGGCGGTGCGGAGCGTGCTGTGGGGATGGGGCTAGCCCGAGCTAGTGGCCCGCGGCGGGGCAGAGAGGACGGGAGAGGAGGGGGCTGCGCCCTGACCGGCCCCTGGTGCTCGCTCCGCTCCGCTTTGCCTCGGGGTGGCAGCGGTGCCGGGGTGTAGACAGATGGGCTCTAGACGGCCCCTAATCGCCCTCGTGGCGGGGGCCTTACAGACCTGGTTCGGTTTTTATCTTAGCGCTATTTCGACAATAAAATTAATCTCTCTTCACGGGTGCGTTTCCATTGTGTTAACTAGCCTTAAAAGCGCTGGAGAGTGATTTTTTGGAGGTGCGCGCATCTGGGGGCAGCGTTGGAAATGCGGTGAGGTTAATCTCTGCAGAAGGCATCAGTGCTTATCTCCCTTATCTTGCTGTGACAGGGCGTTGTTAGCGCAGAGCTGGGGCGGTCATCTCCCAGTTAAGTGCACGGGCGGGCTGGCTGGCTGAGGGTTGCGTCTGAGCTCTCTCGGACCGCTAGAAACCCCAAATCCCCCCACCTTCCCCTCAGAAATAGAGGCAGTGATGATAAGAGGGCACTTAACTATTTTCAGTGGGATATTTAAACTTAACTGTGGTTTACGTCTCCACCTTTTTGTCAGCCAGCTTCTTGCTCTCTAAATTCTGTGTTCTTAAAAACTGTGAAATTGGAACGTATTGATGTTGAACATAAAAAATAAAATTGTATCATTGTTATCGATCTATTAATCCTGAAGCAAACTCACTTATAGGAGAAATACTAAAGCAGAAACGGGGAGATTGCCATTTGCTAGACAGCTTTTAAAACTGAACATACAAAAAATTAAACTTGAATCTACATGTTTCTAATGCAGTATAATCCAGATCTGCTTAATTAACGTTTATTCTGTGGTTTTGTAGTTGTGTGTGTTTGTGGGTGGTTTTTTTTTTGGTTTTTTTTTTTTTTCTTTTCAAGTCTCTTTATTAGGTGGAAATTGAGACACTGATATTTTCTACTGAGTTTGTAGATGATGGATAAGGACCAAGTATGTTCTGTTGCTCTGATGGGTAACTCGAAGAGGTGCAAAAAGGAGTGAGGTTGTTCTAACAGACTGAATATTCCTCAAGCTAAGGTCAAACTGTAAAAAAAATATTTTTTTTCCCCCCTCTTGCTGACTGTAAATGCCAGGGCCTGTGAGAGAGACAGTTTCTTCTTTTCCAGCATGCATTTGCTGAAAGTTCCTATCCTGCTTCAGTGTGTTTGAAGGAAACTTCTGGCTTCCCTTTATTTATTAGCTAGATAGTGAGTCCCCAAACACTGTCAAAGACAGTGGCTTGGAAGTATTACCAGTAGCCGTCAGTGGACATAGATGCATTTTGTTGACTGGGTGTTAGCTACAAGCTTCAGTTATACCCCGAGGCTTTTATGGGCGACTCTTTGCCAGTAAGTCCTTATTGTAAGTATCAAGAGACCTGCACTGAGTATTGCTACAGCGCGGCTGTCCTAAATCATCAGGATGCTGAGAATGGAAGGAAGAACAATGATTTTTGAAGTACAGGACTATACGGCACAAACATATTGTTTAGCTTGTCTGTTCCTGGAGTAAACCCATGAAAACCTCAGTATGATTAAGATAGCTGATCATGAATAGTTCTTTCCTTTCTTGATCCCATGACTCTATTTCAGTGTCCTTCTCAGGCTTAAAGGGGGAAGAAAAAAAAAAAAAAAAACCAAAACCAAACAGAAAACCCTAAACCTGTCATTAAGGCTGCTGCATCACGGTAGAAGTTGTACCAAATTATTCTTGAATTTGAATTCTTTGCAGTTAAGTTCCAGTCCTCGGATATAAGTCTTCCCAAGCCAGAAATGACTCAGATGATGAAAAGCATCGTCTGAGGGCATAGTTAAATGTAAGCAGCTGCAGTCTGTTGCCAGTAAAACCCACAAATGTATCTGGAACAACAGCTTCTACCCCTGTTCCACGGTATTTTTGTGCCTGCAAGAAGTGTTTTGTGGATCTCTTTGTTAAAAGGATCACCAGAATGACCTCCGCTTTTAAAAGAGATAAAACTAAACTCGGGGGAGGGAGGGTATGGGAAACATGAGGCCAGGTTTTTTTACTGCAGAAAACAAATTGCACAATATTTTTCATAACTCTGAAACAGCCTGTCATTATGAAGCAAGCTTCATGACTTGCAGTATTTTCTCTTTAAATAATGCTGAAGCAGGAACATGGATGTAGGATAAAACTCTGGCTTTGGATAAGCACTGGAACTGATAAAGTGCTTGGTTTTTTGTTAGTGCATCTGTCCCTCTAGAAGACCAGCTCTCCAAAATAAAAGTATGGGAAGAGACTATAATAATCTTGCTTCTGGAAAAATAAAATAGCAAATAGGGATTTCAAACACAATACTTTCCTAAATAAGTAAGTCTAAGAGTTCTCAAAGGGCACCATGAAAAGAAAATGCTTCAGAAACATAGTAGCTTTTGTAAAAAAAGGAGAAAAAAAAAAAAAAAAAAAGATACTGTGCTTTACCAATGCAATTAATTATGTTCTTGCAAGCTTAGTGCTGGAAATGGGAAAATGTGATCATAATTCTCAAGATATACATAAAGAAATATAATGCTTTGTTTTTTTAAGGGAATGGGAATGCAGTTTTACTTATGAGTTATAGCCACAGCTTCAGTTTCAGAACTCCAGAACAGTTTCAGTCTCAATGATGATGAGAAAAGCCCAGAAAATCCATTAATATTGTTGTTCATTAGAAAAATCTGAATGTGCACGATGACTGTAATACTCTTAATTTCTTTTTTATGAAGCTGTTTTGAAAAGCAATAAACATTTCTGAAGGCAGGAACAGTTCTGCAAGTTGCAGCCCTCCTTGTCATCAGTGTCTTCTGGTATGAAATGAGTGAGACAGGATAGTCTTGAGGCCTTTTTTAGGTGCATCTACCTGTTGCTTTCATCTAAGACTGTTTAAGGCTGTGTGTATCTTGCATATCCCTGAAAATGTAGACAGGTGGGTTAGACAACATAATAGCTCTTGTGTATCTTACACTTCATTGTGTGTCTAATCTAAATTGGTGATTCTGATGGCCACTGCTAGCTGAGAAACTGCTTAAAAACTAGGTAATCATTGAAGCTATATGTAGTCACTAAAGATCAGATGTTGAAGGGGAAAGGAAAATGAGCTGCTTCCTGAATCCTGGAAGATTTTGCTGCACATGAAAATATGGCACACTAAAACACCTATGAGAAGCTTGTACTTTTTATATGCTGGCACTAGGTTGTCCATACTGGTTCTTTTTTTTATAGTAAGGCTAGTAGTAGACACTTGCTCCATAATTATTTCAGA
>JANEMJ010054692.1:0-27828 GCA_024361745.1 Cacatua alba
CAAAATTCCAGTTACGTTGTTCCTTTTGTAGTTTCTAATGCTGTATCCAGTAAGGAATTAAACATAACAGGGGGAGTAAAATAAAATAACAAGGTATCTAGATTATTTGAACAAATAATAAAAAAATAAATCATGAAAAAAATGCTGTGACGTTCACAAATTTAATATGTTGCCATAGGGCTTTCCCTGAAGTATGTTCCTACAAATAGAATATGGGCGTCTCATAAAGATGAGTTAAGGAAGGGTTCTTGTTTTTATGAAGAGCATGTAAAAGCTTCCAAAACAGTGGAAACCTTCTCTCCTATTACGAGTTAGTTTGTCAGTCAACTCTCTAGTCTTTTTCTAACTTCCCTGGGTAGGAAGGGGATATTAAAATTAAATCAGAAATAGTTATTATGCCAACAAAATTCCAGGTGTTCTGGGGTCTATTACCTCTCTGGGTATTAATCTCAGAAATTCTGCAGTTTACAATTGCTGCCATGTACTGGTCACTTATTAATTTTCCATAGATCTTGAAAGATGCCATACTGTTCAGGCTACCGGCTATGGCAGGAGTACAGTGAGCCTGAATGCAGAGTTTGTATTACTGGAAAAAGAAATGCAGTTATAAATTATTCTGTGGTTGTATGTGAATAGGTATTTAAGCTGGGAGGGACCTACCTCCAGAGGTTGCCTCGTTCAGCTCCTCAGAGCAAGCTTGCTTAGATGGGGTTGCTCAGTGCTGCATCCAGCTGAGTCCTGGAGCATCTGCATGATGGAGACCCCATGGCCTCTCTGAGCAACCTGTGCTGGTATTTGCTTGTCCTTATGGTAAAAACTTACTGGTTTCAGATGAACTAGCAAGTAGGAATTGACTTCATCTTTCTGCTGCTGTCCCCTGGCCCCTTTCCCTCTTTTTTCTGAACCTGAGCATAAATAAAAAAAACCCTGCTTTTATACTGCAGCTTTTGCTAGACTGCTTACCTTCTCTGTCCTCAAAGAAGAGAACACTTCTTAACACTTACTTCCTTCGGAAAAGATACATAGTCTAGTTGTAGTTTTGTGTGAAGTGGGAAAGAGCACACTTTCTCCTAGTTGATTCTGTGTCAATGATTGGCTTTCCATTTTCCATAGGAGTCTATTGCAAAGTGAAAGAAAGAGATACTGGCAACAATCAGGCAACTGTTTCTTTAACTTTGAGGTAAGCTGTCATTAAGTATCCTGTTTGTGTGGTATTGGGAAGGAAGAGTGAAGAAACTGAAAAACTAACGATGGTGTTTAAGATGGCATTTCCACGTTTAAAAATAGCTTGCCCTTTTCTGTGGATACTTATAACCAAATAATACTAGTGCTCACCCTTTACTGATGTTACATGCATCTTACCCTTCATCGGTTGAAGTGCAGAATTTCCGACTTTCCCCACCGCTAGTTGGCAAATAGGTGTGCTTCTTACCTGCCTCACTACCAGTATTAAAAAAAAAAAGTGCTTGAGCTCTTTGTTCAGTTGTTTAACCACACTGAAAATGGTTTTTAAAGGAGTGTGTAGCTCGGGATGCAGTTTTTGGCTGGGGCAAGGTGAATCATACTCTTTGCTGGGAAAGTATTTCCCAAGTTTCTTACAGTGGAAAAACTTTGACTGAGGATGTGTTTTACCTGCTTCCAAAGTGCTCAGCCCCTATGCCACAGATTTAAAAGCTGGGAATTTGTCAGCTGTAGAAAGGTTATAGTAACTGTCAGGGTTGTTTTGTTGGTTTTTTTTTGAGGGGTGGGCTATCAGCAGAATGAACTGTTGATTGTTTGGTTTTGGTTTTATGGGGGGGGTTAGTTTGTTTGTTTATCTAAAATACTTGATTTCTACAATAACACAAATATAAGAATATGCTGGAATATAAATTTGAGTAATGTTTCTTATCAAAGAATGAACTGCATAATATGTTTCTGCACTGTGGAATGCTGCAATTTACTAGGCTAATGATATACCAAAAGGTTAATCGGGTGTCCTCTTTTTCTGAGGCAGCTATTTCTAGGAATAGCTGTTCCTGAGCTTTTCATCCCAATTTCTGTCAACCAGATTTCAACAATGAACAGCCCAAAGAAGCATAAACAGCAGCTTCTGTTGTGGAGTGCACTTCCTTTTTACTTTAAAGTGATGATTAACCCTTTTAAAAACTTCCTTTTGATGTGACCAGACAAAGAGAGACCCCTATAGCCCTTTGGGATTTGCCTGCAGTGAACCTTCTTCAGAAATCATGACCTTGGCTGTCCAAGTGACAAGGCTCTCAAGTTGTTAAAGTAGATTTAAATGAGAAGAAAGCAGAAAGTCAGATATGCATATTTGTTGCCATAGATGTAGTGTGACAACTAGCAATGCTTTGTATTAATTAAAGCACATGTGAGTATATTAACCACACAGGTTGTTGCTGACAGGACAGAAAACACAACTAATGTCATGCAACAATACAGTGGGACAGATATATCAACATCCTTCTATCTGAACATGGAAGCATCTAATACATAAAAATGAACATAGGCTATGTTTGCTTTTGTCTGGGGATAGTAATATTGGCAAAGCCTTTCTTCAGTAATGACGACATTCTTTGTAATGCAGATCTGTGTCTGTCTACCTCTTCTTTATGGTCATAGCAACTTCTTGTCATATGAACCAAGAAGCCCCAAGTGAGGCTTTCCTATCACAGTAGAACAAGAACTCAAAAACTTGTTATTCAAAACCCTATGATAGAATAAATTTCTGTCTTCAGAAATTGGATCTTTACACATTTCCCTGGGAAAGAATGCACTCCAGTGATTGTTTCAATGTATGCACTGGGTTATAAAGGGAGTTTCAGAGGTACTGTACTTATCGGCTGCACATGATCAGTTTGTGGTTTGAAGAGGGAACCTGGGATGGAGAAATCTAACCTTCTGTATCCAATTTTACCCAATGGAATATGGCATTAAACAACCCTATTGTGTGTTTAAAATTTCATTTTGTCTGTTGGAATACTAGACCATATGGTTTATCTGGAAAAGCTTATGGATAGTTTGCTCATCATTGTTTCCTCATTTTCTACTTTATAAATCAGATAATGTGAGGAAATATATTGCGATAATCAAAGGTAAATCTTAAAGTTCAGTATGGTGTTAAACTATACCTTATGTCTTAATTATTTTATCGGAATGCAGAAGTTGTGCCTGTTTCATTTAGGTTGTACATTTGAATTAAAGTCAGATTGAACTGAGGAATGAAAATCAGATGACTGAAATATTTAATTAGGAAAGGGTATGGATGTTCTATTTCACAAGAACTACTTGAAGAATTAAACATCCTCAGGAAAGAAATGATTACTTCTTTTAATGTGTGAACTAGACTGACATCAGCCCAGTGTGCTCAATTTTAAAGAATGTGCTGGTGGGTTTTTTATTTTCTTTTTATTTTTTTTTTTCCTTGTGTGTTCCACTGTCACCTGCATTTACTTGTCTCCTTTTATGCACTTGTTTTTATACATTAGTTTACAAGTGGAAGATTTCTTGATATACATATTTAAGATAGCTTACCTGTAAAAGTAATAAGCATAAGCTATGCAAATATATTTGCTGCCTGTGTAAGACAGACTAGAAAGCTGTGTATCACTGATTTATTTTTTTTTTATATAGCTTTTAGCATTGTTGTTGCTTTGAGCATATTGTAGTGTTTCTTGTTCTGAGACTTAAAGTTTAAGTGGAACAGCCTTACAAAGAAATGTCCTTTCGTTATAAGATTGCAAAGTAAAAGTGAATGAACAGAGAGAGTATGCCAGGACTATAATAATGTTTGTAACATTCATTAAATTGTTTGTTAAGTAATGCATTCAGATGGACTAGTGTTTCCCAGCTTCTACATCTCCCATTATGTGTTCTAGTAAATTAAAGCTAGGAAACCTTTGTTGGAGTTATAATACTCAAACTGACATCTAATTCCCCCAGACAATAGGTACAAGCCTGCAAGCCTCTCTAATTCTTTCCAGTCTTTACATTTATTGATTCTTTTGTAAACGTGTTTCATCCAATCTATTACAAACAGCATGGTTAGAAGTGTGAAGTTTACCATGTTTGACCTAGGGCACATTAAAAACAATGGTTATCTGGCATACAATCGTGCATCCCAGACTTACTTTTAATCAGAAGAAAATTTGGATCTGTAGCGGCTCAACTGGTTTGATATCCCACTTTGCTTAGAAGGACTGACATGTTAATTCTTTGCTCTGGTTTAGATCTGAATTTAGTTAACCTATCATTTATATGCTAGACTCTAAATGTTTTATTACTTGTGTCAGCTTATGCGAATAGTTTATTTTGATTCAAGACTTCATTCTGTCTAGTCTTGAGTAATGTTTTGCATATACAGATGTAAGTTTCTTACTGCAAAGTATGGATCTAATTAATTTGTTATTATTTTTCTGAAGCTGTCAGGTTTTTGGCTTCTCATTATTGAAAATTTACCGAAGAGTCCATTTATAATCTCTGAATGGATAGAACAGAAAATTCTAATGAAATTAACGTAATACATTTATATTTTGTGCATATCTTACACTCTAAAACATATGTAATAAGTAATTGATAGTAAACAAACACATCTTATTTTTCCCACCATATTCATCATCAGTTTCAGAGCTTTGAAGTTAAATAAATAATTTATTATAGCTGTTAGTGTAATGAAATCAAACTCTATTCCTGCTTGCTTTTTGTCCTTGCTCTCGAGCAGTACTTTGATTGGTAGCCAAACTGAATGATGAAGAATGTATGAATAATCTATGGGATTCATTAAAAAGACTGGAAATTAAATCAGGTATTTTCATTTAAAAAAATCTATGAAATAACTAATGAAAAAATTCTTTAAAGATTTTTTTTTTTTGGAGGTGTTTTATTGGTTATAAATTCCATAAGACAGTGATGACAGTGAATATTTTTAATACAAAATGGAACATGTTTTCAGCCTGCTTTTGTTCTCAAGACTTCAATCAGGGTGTCTCTTACCCTGGTTAAATACCTTGCTGAAACCTGCTATATTTGCCAAGAATGAAAAAAAGATGCAGAGTACAAAAATGAAGAAATACATGGTTTTGATTTTTAATGTTCCATATAGTAAGTGTTCTAATTCGTTTGTTCTTCCTTGTCTACATGGAAAAGCCAAAGACTTTGGAGAGATTTTTAAGCATTGAAGGTTGTGAGTTTTTCTGGTTTGTTTTTTTTTTTTTGTTGTTGGTTTTTTTTTTTCAGGTCATTCAGGTTTTTCAGGATGGTTTTTATCTGTGTGTTCTTATAAAAGTTCCTGACTACTCCAATACTGTATTGTCAGTTTTCACCTATATTCTGACTTACCTAAAGCTTAAAATAAAGCAGGAACATATGTGACTTCAGACAGAGATGTAAAAATGCTGTGTGATTCTGTTGCTTCCAGGTACCCGTTTGTAAGATCTCCACTCTGAATGCTCAAAACTGAGTGAGATCAGGACACAGCACAGTGGTTTGAATCCATCCTCATGTTAGTTGCAAAAAGCAGCACAGCATAAAACCTCATATGTCGTTTTCCCAAGCTTGGTGGGGAACTATGGTAAAAAATTTATGTTCCTGAGAATTCTTGTTACTTTTTAAAAGCAACCAACACCCTCCACCCCACAAAAAAACCCTCTCAAACCCAAATTAAACAACAACAACCTAACAAAAACAAAAAAAAAGCCAACAACAAATGCCCAAAACATTGTGTACCTATAAATACAGATGCATAATAGTAGTTAGGCTCAAGGCAACAGGACTGCCTAGGGATCTTTCTTACTTCTGTGTGTGGCTACAACCTACAGCACTGTCTTTGTAGTTTTGCGTATGTGAAGCCCTAGGTTTTTGCTTTTTCTGACACAGGATGTGTGCAAGGGATATAAATAGGTACTGTTTTATACAGCTGTAATTACAGTGAGGCATCACAATAAGTAAAGGGTGTCTTCAATGCAGGGCTGTATATCTTGGGCACTAACAGTAGAAGGCAGTTAGTGTACAGGATGTTCTAGGTCTGAGGTATAGGCTGTTTTGTAAGGCTTTCTACGTAAAGGTGGTTTACAGGTATCATGAGCTAGATGTTGTGAAAGTTAGCAAGGATAGCTATCTTGTTTGTGCCTTTCAGGGGGCTGTCTCACAAGTTTTCCTATACACCACTATTATTTCCCCTGAAATCAGTATGGGTCCTGCCTTCTGTTGGAAGGGCCACAAGAAGCTATCTTCATTGGCTTGCTGATTTTCCTGGTGTGGCAGATGACAGAGAAGAATGTTTTGGGAAGTTTCTAACTTTGACAAATATGGTGATAATTTCACTTGGCAAAGGCACGTTACTGCTTTCTCTCTATTGAGTAGTAATAACCTTCTCCAAAAAATGAATTTGTTAGAACATTTCAGTAAAAAAAATGAAGTCACCATCTTTTATAGTTGAAAGTGTTAGTCTAAATATAGATGCTATCATCGACTGTTCAATGTTGTTGGGCAGTGGTAAATTGTTTCCTTTAGGGATCTGTAAATGATGTGATGAGCAGGTATTCAATCTTCACTTGCTAGCTCTAGCTGCTTCTTAAAAAGTTCTTTGGTTTGTTTTTGTTCTAGAAGCTGCTCTTTTCCTTTCCACCCATGACTTTTCCCATGTCAGTTTTGTCTGTTTTTAACTACTACATCATAAAAGCAGTGATGGCAGTTGATAAAACTAATGACATTTGCAGATGAGCGCCCATATTTTTTGGAAGCTTTAAAATTGTTAAAAGAATATGAGCAAAAACATTGCAGGAAACGTGTGACTACAATGTGACCTCATGCATGTTAATTTTTCAGTGTAAGAATAATGCGTATACTCACTTAAAGCATCACTGGCTTTATAGATCAACTTGAAAGATTGGGGCTTGCTTTTTGTAAGGAACGTGGAAAGTATTTGTCAGCTACAGCTCTATTTGCAACAATACATCACCTTTGCATCTTTCCTGGTCGTAGAGAGAATCTGCTGACAGCAGGGATATGGTAGAACAGGCCACATCCCCCATTGACTTTTTACTTCCAGTGTCACCTTGGAGCATCATGTTTAGTTTTCAGGTTTTTAGTACTTCTCTTTTTTGTTATCTTGTGCAACCTACTGGTTCTTCAGAGGCTAAGTTAATTCATTTCACGAAGTGGATGAAAAATCTTATAGATGAAGAAGAAGGAAAAAAAACCTCAATCACTTTCAAGCTGCCTTTTTTTGTTGTCAGATATTTTTAACACTTAAGAATTGTGTAAATTTGTATTAAGCTCTAGTCTCTTTTTGAAAAAATCTGGATCTCTTGGCAAGAGAGATGGAGCAGAAGAGATGGGAAAAAAAGGCCAACTTCAAGAAGGATAAAATTAACCTCAATTAAAAGAAGCAGGTTAATTGTACATTGCTGGTGGTCAGGCTAGGATGCTGTTCACACTCATCTCTGCTATTTGCAGAACAAAGATCTTCAATAACTGTCAGTACAGAAAGATCATAGTAGTAATCTTTGTGACCACTAGTTACTTCATAAAAGTTAACATATTCATGAATGCAATGCTTAGTTCTTGGTATTGAAATCTTTGGAGTTAATAAAACAAACTTGTGTTATCTAGCAGTGAATGCCTTTGTTCTTTTTTAGGTCACTAGGAACTCCAATAACTCAAACTGTGAAAACCAGTGTGCTTTAAAATATTTTTTTTTTTAGTGAAAATCTAGTTGAAGAAACAAGTAACTCACACTTAAAAGAGATGTAAATTGCAACTTGACAAATGTGTATTTATACATAGTTTCTTCTAAGTATCAAACTCTGTCTTTTAGTGTGTATTAGTTGCTAAATCAAGTCAGATATCTGAGGTGAGAGCTGAGAGCAAATATTCATAGTGGAAGAGGGTAACACCCTTAATTAAGCTGCTGCTATCTTTCTGTGATAAATTTAGAACTTTTCCATAAGTCGTCTGATTTAACGCTCCATTTGCATCCAGGAGTGTTAGATTTAGATCCCATTCCTTTGTTAAGGGGTCTGCAAATGTCTCTTTGATAGCCCTAGCTGTGTGTCATTGAAGAAGAACCCAGGAGCTCTGTTTCTGCTGTGTTGCAGTGTAGAGGAGGAGGTGTATACTGACCTAAAGCTGACCTCAAGCTGACCTCTCAACATTTAGCATTTCTAGGGTTGACATGCCATGAGAAATGCCTTTTTTTTTCTTTTTTTTTTTTTTTCCTTTAAGTACTAATGCTTTCTTGTTCCAATTCCAAATTCCTTAATCTCATTTAGTTACCATAGAAGGTAAAAGATGAGATGTGCAAATAGGGAGGTAATAATTGTCCTCACTAGCACTTAGCAATGATATCTATTTTACAGAGGCTGTTCCATGCAGCTGTGTCATGTATGAAACTTTGCACATTGTGTTCTCTGTGTTATATTCAGAAAGAAGGACATCCACCTTCTGAGGTCATCAAGCTTTTATTTGGGACCAGCTTCTGTACTGAAATAAACTTTTCACAGAATTTGAAATTACATTAAGGAAGACACTCAAGGTGGGTGCTCTCAGAGCTTGGATAGAGTGTAAGTTTTTTTGGATATCATCCAGGATGTCATAATCTGCCAGTTTTACAAACAAGCCCAAAATCTTGATCTACATGAAGTTGCAGTAGTTGAAGATAGGGGAACAAGAAAAAAAATGATAGGTGCTGATCAGCAGAAGTTTTCTCCTGATCGTGGCAGGGTTTTCCCCTGCCAGGGTCTCCACTCCTGGACAGTTGTGTGCAGGTGGTGATTTGACAGTCATTCTGCCCATTTCTCTCAATCCCTTTTGATGTAGATTTCATCATAGTTACCCATTTCATCTTCATATTCACCTACTGCATAATATCTCTACCTCTGTTCTAAAAATTAGGAGTAGGTGGAGAAAACTGCTGGCACCCTTAATTCTAAGAGGTTTTATCTTGAAAATTTTGACTAAAAAGATAATTTGAAGCATATTTTTAGAAGCTTTGGTGGACAGTCTGAGAAAACCATATTCATGTAGTGTTAACTGCAACTGAAAGGCTTTGAGGTAGCAACTCATTTGGTGGATTTTTTGTATAGCAAGTTAGTATTTACATCATTGAATTATTTGGATGGATTTATTTTCTCTGTGTATTTTGCTTTTGGGCATTGTACACATTGTGAATGTGTTACTAAATTATCAGTGACTAAACTGTTTAACAGAGACACTTTTCAGGTGAGAAGACCTGGAATTAAAAGGTAATTCTTGTATTAGAATTTTTTGATCAAAAAATAAACTGCAACATTTTTTTCTGTCTAGAAATTCTCTTGTTTCTGAACTAGTCATTTTAATAGAATTCTTCTGTATAGTTTACTTAGAAAAAATAGTATTCAGTACTACTCCATCACAAGTAGTGAATAAGAAGTATTCAAAAACTAATTCTTATGATCTTTGAAATTTGAGATAAACTGGATCATTAACTTGACGTAAACTACAAAAGTCGTTTGCATGTTTGGAGTAAAGTACTAAAAGATACTAAAGCAAACACAGAACACAGAAGAGTTTTGCTGGAAACCAGTAAGAAATAGCCAATAAATGTAACTGTGAAGATCTTAAAGTTACAACTGTGATTCAGGTTGCTCCTTGGGCAATTGCTGTTTGCAAGAAACTGATGGGTGAATAAAATATTGTTAGTTTCTTTACCTATCAGTCATTAAGGCAGTAGCCAGTTGAGTGGAATTTTTACCTGGAACAATAAAGTTTTGTAGTGACATCTCTGGATGGTGTGTATAGTAAATTAGCTGGTAACGTATGTCACAGAAGTAGAGGAAAATACTTTTGCAAAAAAGAAAGTTAGGGTTTATGCTTCTCTGATTTATAATTAATCTGTTTTAAAGTCTGTTTGTAATCTGCTTAGTTGTGTTTTAAGAAAATTGAAACCGGCAAAAGGTGTAAATGTTTCTCCATGCAGGTTGGTATTATTTTACTGAGGTAGTAGGAACACTTCTGGACACATAAATATTCTGTTTGAGTAGTTCTGCATCACAGCAGGTGTAAGAGCATCAAACAGGGAGATGCAGATCCAGAACACACATTATCTGAA
This sequence comes from Cacatua alba, assembly GCA_024361745.1. Taxonomy (NCBI): domain Eukaryota; kingdom Metazoa; phylum Chordata; class Aves; order Psittaciformes; family Cacatuidae; genus Cacatua; species Cacatua alba. The sequence goes on from JANEMJ010054692.1 coordinate 10,088, forward strand.
GAGATTCTCTGGTTTGGAATTAGAAAGGTGGTGGATGTAGGTAACTCCTACAGACAAGTGGATATCAAAGCTTTACTTCATTGTCTCACTCCTCTCGGGTTACGTACTGCTGTCTGTACTCCAGTATTTGGCAAACACTTCACTGAGGTAACGGAGTTTCCGAAGAGCTGCTGAGAACAGAAGCAGATGGCAGCTCAGTCATTTATCAGTCCTGCACTATTTACTTCTATGTTTCTCTGTAAACCAAAGTTAATTGATGTTAAGCTGTAATTTTCTACTTTCTGCCTTTTTTGTTTTCTTTTATTTCATTAAGGAGGAGAAAAGAGAAATCGTGTTTGGATTTTGGTGTGTAGAGATTGTTTTTGGTTTGTGTGGGTGGGTTTGTTGTGGTTTGTTGTTTGGTGGGTGTGTTTTCCTTTTCTCCTAGTCCTGATTCAGAGCTGTAATGAGTGGTCTTTGAGAACTGGTGGAAGATGAAGTACCAAAAGAATAACAATTAATATAGACAAGTCAGTTTATTCTGTTTCTAGAAACACACGTGTCAAGATCAGAGTATGCCTAAAATAAAAATCAGGATTGAAGGAATGAGTGTGTTTTCTGGTGGGGAGGAAAATGACCCATGCATCCTAACTTTCCCCATGTTGGATCCTTTGGAATTTTAAAAGCTTTTGGTGACTTCTCATGTGAAATAAAAATAAACAAGAACCTTTGCCTGCAGCAAAAACTGTTCCAGGTGGATTCTGCACTGCTTGGAGAACTCCAGTTACAAAGTAACTGTCAGCAGTTCATAACCTACACAGAAGGTTATATCCAGTTAAGTTTCATATGGTGACCACCAACACTGTTGAACTTCTGTTTGTTTGTTTTCATGAGATGGTGGAAGAGACTGTAAGCTTTTTGAACTTTGCCCTCAGTTCTTTATTGTAAGGTTAGAATCAAATAATCTTAACAAAATGAGCTGACATTCAGTCTGCTAAAAGTGAGTGAGAGAACAGGCAAACAGTTTTTATCCACTTGTTTAAATATAGTCTCTGTGATCTGGGTATCTGTTTTCAGCTATCATGCCACCTTACATTAGTGCTTCATTCTATTTGTCGTGCTTAACTGGTGGTGTCACAGCAGAAGGCAAGGTAACAGTTAGCTGAGCTGTTGCTCAAAAGTCTGCATGCTCTCATTCCTGGTTAGTGTGTTTAATGCAGGATAAAGAAAAAGTGGATTATTTTTGAAAGATGGCTTCATGCTTAATCGTGAATGTTATGAACAGTGTGTGAATTTCACCACTGGTTTATGTGAATGCTACTACATTTTGAATATTCCCCCCCACACCCCCATTTTCCTTCAAACCCAAATCGTGGGCTGGAGGAGAGAAAGGGCACAATCCTTGATTGACTGCCCATAACACAGTAAATGAGAGAGGAGGAGGCTGGTCCCATAGCATTACAACTTCTGTATGCCTCCTGGAAATTCAGCTTCTTTCTCCTCTTGGATCTGATATGCAAGGAACTGTGAAGGCAAGAACGATATTGCCCATAAATTGCTTTACATTAATTTCTATTCCAATTGTGTAGCACATGTAAGTGAAAATCTTGGAAATATGTTTGCTAAATCATGTGGTAAATGGTCTTGTTGATGACTGCAGAGTTGCTCTGGGGATGGAGTTGTTAAGCACTTATTATAGGAATCCAACAGGGCAAATTAAGAGAAACCTGTGTGTGCTTGTTATTTTAGGTCTTTTATGCTTGTCTTCTGAGACACCTCATGTGGGACCTCATGACCTGAAAAGACTTGATGTCTTTTAGTCAGAGGTTAGCTTCTGAAATCTCAGTTACTGACCTATCAACAATGAAAATAATCGCCTCCAAGGGAGGGTTTAGTGTTGTTATTCTTTAATGCTAAAAAGCTGAATATCCTGGTTAATAATACATATAAAGTAGCTTTTTAGCATTCTGCTTAGTTGTATGTGGTATTTTCATTTATAACTGAGTCTTTTTATACTTGTAAATTAGGGGGGATATTTTATGTTTCATTGTAAGTAACTGCTGAGTGGGTTTCTTATTTGTTTGTAACATCATTACAAGCATTTCCTTAATCTGTGAGTATTCAGATATAGTGGAACTTTAATCTGTACATGACTGTTCTTTGGAAATACTATTACAAATCCACAAAACCACTGTGCATGGTAGAATTTGCCGTTATAATAAACTCTATTGTAGAAGAAACAATGCCTGGTATTTTTTGCTGGTTTTAACGGTTACATTTCAAGACTTAAATGTGCAGGCCATTTAAAACAAGTATTGCTGTTGTTTGTACTGCTTGCTAGATACTTCTCCAGATGTACATCTTTAAAGATTTATCTATTTTTAATGCTAGTATACAAACGTATATTTTTACATAATGTTCAAATTTCAGTCTGTATGGAACAGGTGAATAATTTTTCTCACTACTTATTGTTTTTCTGACTTCGCTTAGCTTTCACTGAAATTATATTAGCTATCTGTAAAACTGTCATCTTCTAATGCCACTTTTGCCAGGATCATAAGCATTTGCAGTAACCTTTGCAAGTTGCTTTACTGACAGATCTTGAGTTCCAACTGAATTGGTTAAGGCTTTTGATGGCATGATTATTTTGCCAGTCATTGTTATTAAAACAGTGGAACTCGTCTTTGAGGAAAAAAGGGGTCATTCATCTATTGTAAGATTCATACATGAGCTTTATTACTATGGTAATAAAATTCATTGCTTGCTTGGTAACCCAAAGGATTTGTAACACTGGCAAATGTAACCACATACATACATGTTACATAATGTAACTTACATACATTGCATGTGCACAGTTAGGTTAGTTTTAGAATAAGCATGTGACAATAGTGCTTATAGTAGTATGCTAAAGAGGGAATGTGTGTTTTATTTTATGGAATGCTGGAAAGTGTGAAGAAATCTTAAAAATACCTGAAACATTTTTCCCTTTATGTTTCACCTCAGATTCCTTTGGTAAGGTTTATAAACTTGTTTGGCCTTTTTTTACTTACTATATTTACATCTAATATTCTAAGACCCTATGTTGTCTTTAAATAGCATTTTCCCCCCATCCTTACCAGTTTATTTATAAGGCTCTGTATCTGCAACATACATAGCCAGTGCTTAGATGGCTTCTCCGTAAACTATATTCTAACAGCATATATCAAGTAGTAATCACTTTTCTTCTCATGTTCACCTCTATATCTTGTTTGTAGTATTAATGGAAGTATCCAAAATTAGTTTTATCTATGGCTGCAGAATGATTTATTCATGTAGAAGCTGATATCAATATTGCCCTGAAGAAATTTGTACTAGTTCATATCACTGTTGTGAGACTGTAAAGCTATCAGCATTAAATTGACTTAACAAGATGGAAAGTATGATTTCCAATTTGGAAAACAAGAAATCATAGTCCTTTCAGCTTATGTTATATTTCAACTTATGGTATAAGGACTCACTGACTGCATTGTCATCAAGGAATAATTTTTATTCAGTGGTATTTTGGAAAACTTGTAAAATTCGGAATTAATACCTTGGACTGTGAACTATGTGGTAGCTTTGCTGTGGTACGTTTGCTTCCATTACTACTGTGGGCTCTCACCTTCAAGCACAGGCATAGAGATGAGGCAGTAGCAACCGGCCAGGCTAGCAACTGCTTAAAACTGCAGTTGCTAACCAGGCCAGGGTTGTCCACTATACAACCACAATGTCGTCAAGGCTTGCAAATCCCACTGACTGTAAACCTTGACAGTACAGACAGAAGAAAAAAATAACTAAAATCCAAAAAAGCTGGGGTTAGGACTTGATTTTTCCATGGTGCCAAGCACTTACAGTTTGTATTTAGGGAAGGTGCGTAGCATTTTGGAAGTGGCATGCAGCAACATGCAGGAATACCTGGTAATAGCATTACAGAGCACTTTCCCTTGTCAGTGAATCCTGAAAGGAATTTCAGTTTGCAAAGGCAGTAATAGAAAGGATAAGTGAATAGGGTGGAGCAGAAACAACTTCCTTTGCTTTGTTGGAGGACTTAAAAAGTACTTTTCTGGTGAGGATTGTTATTTGTTGAATCCATTGTTGATATTTCAGATAGAGCTTCTGTTAAGCTAATTTGTCGTTTGGTTTTGGTTTTTTTTTTTCTAAATAAAGGCATTTCAACACATATCCAATGTGCATGGAATGCTAAACCAAATATAAGTCATTGGCTTTGATGTGAAGTCAATAACAAATATAAGTCATTGACTTCATTAAGTTATTGCATTTCTTAATGAAGAAAGCAGTGTTGGTGTTGAAGTGTAGTAGACATTCCTTTCAATGAAATCAATTAAATCTGCAAATAATCCCTAGCACATTAATCTCTCTAGGTGATACCACGTATTCCAAGAGCTACAGGTACCTAAAAATAAACAATAAAATTGATCCATTCATGTTTCATTGTCTGACTATTTCCCTCTTCAATAGAAGCTGATTTGGCTGGAACCTCATGGCCTTATAAGTTGATCTTCTACTAAGGTTTTTAAAGAATTCCTGATATCCTACTAAGTAATCATAAAAAGGAGAGAGCTTTTAGTCCTGCAGATTACAGCTGCAGAGTATTTCAGAATACCGTGTAACAAATCACTGCAAGGTATGCAATGTAAGCAAGGTAAAAATGGTAAAATTGGGTAAAATACCGTATAATGCTGGACAGTATTTTAAAAATGGTGAAATTGCAATATCTTGAACATGCTAAAATATCACATGCAGATTTACTCAGTCTAATTGGGATTTCACAGTTGTACCATTGTAAAGAATTTCTGTGCAAGCTAAGTTATGAGCAGAGGAGGGGGAATCAGACTGTAGTACTATGTAAACTAGGTGAGAATGAACTTTTCCTAAAATGTGTAACAAGCTTGGATCATCTGGTATGCTGTTAACAGCACAGTGGGTCTTATGGTGCTTCTGTGTAATTTGGATGCTCTGACTTGGAGACTAATTAAATTCCTAGGCATCACTGAATGTCTTGCATTCTGAGGTTGTGTAAAGACTATTTGAAATAATGGGATTGACATTAACCTTTTAAGTTTCCTTCTTAAAAAAAAATTATTTGCAAATATTTTAAAAATAAGCCTCACTGTTGTTAGATGTTTCAGCAAAAAAGTATACTCGTGTCTTAGACTTAGGTAATAATTCAGTGTGGCTCTGGGTAATAGATAAAATACACTTACATTTCATTTTTACCTGTCTTCCAGCCCTCAGTGTAAACCAAGGGGTTAAAAAACTTCCATTCTAATTGGAAAGAGCAGTTGCCTTGAAATTCAGCTGAAAAATTTGGCATTTAGGCAGTGAATAAATACTTACAGAAAAACTTAAAATCAGGAAGGCATGTTAAATCCAATGATTTTGTATTTCAGGAAGGGGGTGCTGGTATAGGTGTGTTGAGTATTTCCAAGACTATCGAAAATAGCAAGAAATATTTGGCTTTTTTTTTTTTTTTAGTATTTTTTTTAACTATAGCTCACATTTATGAGGTTGGTGTTCTGTTGCTGTGTAAGGAAAAGTAAGGCAGGGTGCACTGTTCTTTTGTATTGGTGCTTCTGTAAAACCGTGCAAGGCTGTTTCAGAAAGCTGCTCAGAGCAAATATTAACCTTAAGCTCCTTTAATTTCCTCCAGTATTTTGACTACTTTCTGAAACAGCGCACCTTACAATCATTAGAATGTCAGAGCAAAGGAGGGACTCTGTGGACAGGGCAACGGGGGAGGACAGCAGAAGTAGTGACTTGTATTGATTTAAATTGTTACAAAATGTCATTAACTTCATTAGACTGTGGTGTGTTTGGGGTTCTCATCAGTGTATGGCTGAAAGGATGCCGTGATGTGTCAGGTAATCTGATGTCTTCTGCATATTGATTCTGTTTGATACTGGGCTGTGGAAGATGTGCAAAAAACCGGGCTGAAAACATAATGGGAAACAAACCCCACAGGTGGTGGTGTGCTCAATTTTTGCCAGCATAGGCCTAATAATGATGTCAATATTTGACTTTTTTTTTAAAGGGAGTGTCCTTGGCAAAGTACTAGCTAGTGGGCAGACAAACAGAAGCAGTTAATCAAGTCTTAAGCAGATTTGAAGACATTTGTGAGTCTGATCTACGGGTCATTTTACAAAGAGAACTGAATGTTGTAATAGGAGCTGTATTTCCCCAAGCATTTGGGGAACACCCTGGGGAAAGGAGGAATCTGTGCAGTCTGGTTTCAAAGGAGCCGAGAAATTCCCTGATCGTAAGGAAAAGCTATGTTAAGAGTAGTTTGGATACGCAGAATAATTTTGGCTTGATCAGTTTGTTCTCACTGGTGAGGGAACTGAGACAGGGAAACGAGTGTGCCTTTTAGACTGTTTAGTTTACATGTGCATGTGTTTGTTTTAACATTAGTTGAAGTTAAGACCCAAATTTTGAAATCACTGTGTGTTTTGGTGCCATCCTTTTCACTCATTTTCCTGAAGGAGTGACCTGTTAATCTAGAATGCCTTCAAAGTTTGAGATCCCCATAAGGGGCTGCTCACATGGTCAACAGGATTTCATGAGGTCAGGCTTGTATAGGGAGGCTTAATCATCTCCACTGCATAGCCTAATTTATGGGAAGGATGAGGACGTTTGCCAGCAAAGCCAAGGACAGAGACTGTACCAAAGCTTCTTCAAACAGAGCTTTAAGCTCCTGGGACCCTCAGTCCTATTTCACTAACTCTGTCAAAATAGTACATCTCCATTAGTTTACTTGAAGTCATTCCAACTGATTTGTGACCATTAATCACCTTTTCATGGCAGTATACCAAAATAATTTTTGTTTGTTTGTTTGGAAAACTCATTCAGATGCTGGATGTGTATTTTGCAGTTCTAAAGGCTCTCGTTAATGTTTTATTAATGGAGAATAATTTCAGTTTTAAGGGTATTCTTCAGGTCATCTAGTCCAGCCTCTTGCTTAAAGCAGGACTACCTTCAAAGCGGAGTTGCCTGGCTCAGGGTCTTGTTAAGTCAAGCTCAGAAAATCTCCAAGGATGGAGATCTCACAGCCTATCTTGGCAGACAGTTCTAGTGGTTATCCATTCTCATTATGAAATTGCAGGAGGAGTTTGCAGTGTATTTTGCAGACTTTGGCTCCTGATTCTGGTTTGGGTGCCCCATTTGTCACCCTGGGTAACATGCAGATTAATTAAACTTATGAAGCCTGTTTGTTTTGATCTAGAGCTTTTAACCAATGCCCTCTAAGAATACTCAATAGACATCCATTGCTTTTAAATAAGTGTTAGGATTTTACTTGTTGGTGTCAATTTTGATATTTTTTGAGCCACTACGGAGTGTTTTGTAACTCCTGAAATATTGAGTTCTGTTAACTTTTAGCATTGCTTACGTACGCTTATTTTCTGTTTCTCAAATGTGTAATGCAAGTCCTTATTCTGTGCTAGTGCTGAGATGAGGAGCTCGCACCTATCTCTGTATAGAGTACAATTATTTTCAGCTGACTTCTGAAAAACTAGTGTGGTGATATGTGCATCAAGTTGCATAGCTTGAGAATGATCATTTTGCCATGAGAATAAAGGATCTGAAAGTAGTAGAAAACCTAGTTATAACAGGAAATTAGCTGTGTGCTCTTGGAGGGCAAATAAAAGGTGAAAGGTGTAGGGTTTTTCTTATGTAACCCTCTAGCTAATTAGGGGCTTATAAAAATTAAATAGGTAGTTAAAGATATCCATAAGGCTTTATCATTTTTCATGTCTGTGGGAATTACTTTTTTCTGTACGGTATGAACACTGCTATCTTGACGAAAGGGACTCAACTGCAGGTTTAATGAAGTGCAAGGAATTAAAGCTGTCATTGTTGTAAATAGCATTTTCAGTAATGAGAAGTTAGTTTAGCCGATACGTCACAGCAAATGTCTTTGAAAGTCTAAGATGCTGTCTTTGTGAATTATGACGAAACCATAAAGAGAGGAGGTGCTTATGCAGTCTGTCCTGTATATCTTTTTCAAAAGTGTATAATTGGGTACATATTTTGGGAACATTTTAAAGCAAAAGCCAGGGTGTCTGCTGCAGGTGTGGCACTTGTATTCCCTGAGTTAGGAGAACTCACAACTGGTAAATTACACTGGTCATTGCAAATGTATGCCAGAAAAACTCATGCATGTAACATGTTCTGGAAGTTTGACCACTTGACTGAGAAGCTGTTAAAAAAATTAAGAAATATTGTAACAGTTACAGAAATTTCACACTGCATCTAAAATTAAGCTGTTGTCTATACTGTGAATAATTTACAGCTTTTGAGAGAAAATAATGTGGTGTATTTTTCTAAGACTCTTTTTTTTTAATATCCTTTAATACCTGCTCATACTAGAAGCAGAAATTCTTTAAGTCTTCTCTATAATATAAACGTTGAAACTGGAACGTGTTCTGGTTCAGTGGAATATTACAGCACTTGTGTTCACCTAAGGTTAACTTGGTAGGTCACTGGATCATCATTGCAGGGGACAAAGCAAATAACAGCTATGCACCTAGGACACTTATATTTTTATGTTGGTATCTGATCCTGTTAAAAGACACTTGAAATCACAGCACTTGAAGTGAATTGCCAAGCATGGACCCAGCCTTGGAAAATGGGAGCACAGCCCCTATTCTGAGTTTTAGTAAGGATCTCTTGTCAAGAAACAAAGGTTAACACACTATTTCTGTGTATGGAATTAGGCATTTGGAATTTTGAGAGTCCCTGGAGGCACCTTTCTGGTATCTGAAGGTTCCTAAGTATTTGTAATAATCCAGCTGCTAGTCTCCTACTGATTTTTATGGTTTTGTCATGTTAAGTGCATATCTTTTCTTTGAGACGGAATATTACGCACAGAATAATAAAAGTATTAATAAAATATATTTTAAAGATTGCTGGAGAACTTGTTGCACTGACATAGTGTCATAGTGGATCTAGTGTCCAATTCCACCATTACGTTCTCCAGTGACCTTGGCTGTTATACTTAGGGCTTCAGCATTTCTAGTTAGTATGTTTATTTGTCAATAGATCCATGTGGCAAGGAGCTCTACTACACTGCATATCGCACTGAGATGATGATGGTAGTCTTTGCCTTAGGAATGCATACGGTTAAAGATAAATCTAGCACATGAAGGCCTACAACCAGCTATGTGAGTCCAGGCTGAGAAAGGTGTAGTATGTATTACCGAAAACAGTTGATGATTTTTAACATCTGGCTGTATGAAAAGTTTTCTTTTAGTTAGTCACAGTAAGTACACTATTACCTAAAGTTTTACTAAATACATTATTGAATCTGAAATGCTGAAATCCAACATTTTTTTTTCCTGATAATACAGTATTATTTATATCTTAAAATCTATGCATCAGAAATGCAGGCAAATCCTCCATTTATGCACAGTTTTTGTTTTATAATCAGGTGTTTCCTGAAAATATGAATAGGTGTGCTGGTCTTGCATCCAAGTCTCTTCTTTTTCATATTCATCTTTCTTATTTACTCATCTAAAACTAGGGAAGATACTTTATTGTTGTGTTGTATTCTATAGTCATTTGTTATGGGTTTTTACAATGCTACATAGTCATTTGTTACAGAGTCAAAATCTATGGCCATTTGTTACAGAGAGTTAAAATGTTGACTGCAGTAGTAAGAAATTGAACTCTACTTAGATTATTAACTTTTCCCCCTCCTAATTGATATCTCAAGTGAGAGAGCTGTCATTTAAACATAGTGGGCTGCTCTAACAGTATCTGACTGTCATGAACTCATAGCCATAATAGAATTGCAAAGACATGTAATGGATAACATCACAAATTTGGGTAGGGAATTAATAGCTATAATTTACTTTCTGGTTATGCTGCCTTTTCTGTAGAAAATAGTATATATATTGCAGATACATGCTGCCAAGTGGCAATTAAGTTATGTTTTCCTTTGTGTGCATAAAAAGTCATAAATTTATTGGAGATTCCCTGGGCAGTGTGGGAGGGAGAAAATAGAGTTTTAGCTATATTTACTCCATCCCAACCCCACCTCCTTGATGCCTGCTTTTCAGCCGTAGCACTGGTGACTTGCTCTCCTGTTTGCTGCTGTGGCTTCTCCCTGGCTTCAGCTCTGCGTAGCATCTGAGCTCTGCACACTGCATCCAGTTTCTGTCTTTTCAGTAGGGTACCTCCATTTCCTCGTCTTCAAAATATGCTCTGGCTTAACAGTGCAATAAATCAGTCCCTGGAGTATCCAGTCTCCCAGTACCAGATCAAAATGCCCATGCATTGCAAATTCTGATTCAGCATTAATTCACTTTTCTGGCTTGTTTTGTTCCTTTTTTTTTTTTTTTTTTTCTTTTTTTCCTTGACTCAAGTTCTACAAGCAGTTTTTATGTCAGATTGCATATCACCTATACATACATATGTATATATACATATATATATATATATGTAAACCAAATCTAGATTTTAAATTCAGGTGCAATGACACACAAAATCTAGGAAGTTAAGAAAATATGATGCCTGCAGTTACAGTCTTCTGTTTTCCTGTACATACATCCTGTAGTACCAGTTATGGACTCTGGAGGAAACATGTGATGATGTTATTAAAGATTGCATCATAATGCATAAAATGAAAATCATAGAATCGTAGAAAATAAATAAATATAGTTTATATATTTAGTTTCAAATGGGAAATCTCGCTTGCTGTCATATGCATTTCATACCATAATTTCTAAATGATCATCTTGCAGTGGGGATAGTGAGTGTTGTTAGGTGTGGGTTTTGAACTCTTAATTTTTCACCATTGCAACAAAGTCTGCCAGGTCTATTTAACAAACACCTGGAGAAGATCACTAGATTAGATTTAGGAGATAGATGTGTTTGAGAATGCTAATCAAGTTCGCTCCTTATTTGAGGAGTTTGAATGACATCTGTTCCTTATAGAGCTTCTCCAGTGGACTGTCAGCCCCACATGCCAGACTGAGTGGCTCTTGCCTCAAGTAAAATTATGGTTACTGCAGGGATTCATGTGTTCACCCCAAAAAACAATGAGGTGGCTTGAGGATTGCTTTTTCCATTAGCATGGACTTCATACTTCTGGTTTTAGAGCATAATCTCTCTCCTATCCCTTTGGCTGTGTTTTTACACTATTAATTGCTTTGGGCCCTTTGCCCATGCCTTTAAGGTATGCTAATAATGTTCTTGAAATGTGTCAGAATTTTATTGACCAAGGCAAAGAAAATTGAGTTTTCTGACAGGTTATAACCAAGCTGGTCCTGAAATGGCTGAGCTGATTAAACAAAAGGTACTTTTGTAGCTTTAGAGACATACCCACTTAGAGTTTCAGGGTCCATCTGCACACAGTGGATCTGTTATATCTTTAAAAAGTTACCATTTCAATTTACAGTGGCACCTGGTAGGCCACCAAAACCCCAGGTATGCTGTTCAACTTCATTCTGTCACTGCAGGAGCAGATTCTAGCCCTAAAGTCAGTAGAGAATCACCTATGTGGACAAACAGGAGTCATGTACAGCCAAAATAGTGGCTTGTGTCACACTATTACCTTTGGCTTTGGTATTTAGCTGGGGGAAAAAGACTCAACCAGAATCTTCCCATGATTTTATATTCTTTTTTTTTTTTTTTCCCCCCAACATAAATGAAAAGTATGTAATATGGAGTAGGTGTCAAAGCTGTAGCCAACTGGACCATCCGTTACTCTTGGTCTTTGTGTCGTAATAATTCTGGCAGGTTCTATGATCTGGTGAAAATAGTGACTGTCATTTTATGTGACCTTCACTCTTCAGTTGAGAAATTACTAGGAATAGGATCCAGAACCATTGTTTAAAAATATTTTAATAATACAATTCACTGAAAAACACTACCAGTTTCCCCCTGCTTATTAGTGTGTTTGCTTTCTAATGGATAGATTTGGTTGTGAATCTAATAAAAAAGAAGTTATTCCTCTGACTTAAACATTTTAGAATAAAGCTGTTTCAACTGTGCCTTTCAAATATATAATTTGAGAAATCTGTACCTATTCTAGTGCACTTTCTCATATAAATATGTTTCAAGGTAAGTATCAAAACCAAATAATACGTGGTGTAGAAAAGAAAATAATCTTGGAACTGAGAATTCTTTTCCTTTTTTGTAGCATCTCAGTCTGTCTGACCAAGAGCAGTGACTGTCTCATAGCCCTTGTTGTTGAACTGTTCAGGTCCTTGACAGCTGGATCATTTACTGACCCTTCTCTTCATGTGATTTATTCTGGGATCAGATAGAGTACTGCCATGCTGAGCATTTTCCAAATGTAGGAGGACCAAACAGGAGACAGACTTATCTTACTTAGATTGACGACTAGATTGATGGTAAGTAGCGCAGAAAGTTTAAGCCCCATGGTAGCATGAAATCATTTGACAGATAGAAATATTTGCTTATAAATTGAAAGAGTAGGTAATAATAGTGGTTTTTTATGATTACATTACATGATATTTTATGATTACACAGACTAATAGCTAGCAGATGGTAGAGTATACATTTTACTTGTTTACTAAGATGATGGATGGCAGTGATTTGAAAAACACTTTTTTCCTTGTTACAGTACTCTGAAAGCTTGGAGTGGACAGGCAGTTTACAATACGAGTCAACAATAATTTGTATCTGCTCTAGATTTTTGGGGGCATCCGTTATTCTGTTTCTTTTGCTGGGGTTTCTTCTTCTATCAATGATAATTTATTCTTGGACAGAGGAGGAAAAATTCTACTTGGAAAGCCAGGCCTTTAAGAGGGTGCATGTGTGCCTTACAGCTTACATGTAAAATAATACCTATTTGTATGAAAAATAAATAGTGGGAGGTTTTTTTTTCTGTTTTGTTTCAATGTTTATCATATTACTTTGGCATTTTGATGAAGAGAGATGCTCTGTCTTTTGTATAGGCACCTCAGCACAAATCTACGTTGTTATATTACATGTTACCAAGATAGTTAAGCTGTCCAGTCACAATAACTGACGTGTTTTTTATCCTTTTTATTTAATTGGTATTGACTTACTCAAATTATCTATGTGTATGTTTTATATGTATCTGCTGTTCAAGTTTTGTTTGGTTTTGGCTTTGTGGGTTTTTTGTTGTTTGGTTTTCTTTTTTCCTTAGGTACTATGGCTTGAGAATACTTCATAAACATGAATCAAGTTATTCTGTGAGTAATGGACCTAAATTTATTTATGTATTTATATATATTTTTTTATGTATTTATATATATATACACACTTTTTTTTTTTTTTAGTTTTTTTAGGTTCATTCCCTAGGTATTTTAGTCTCCAGCTCCCTGCCATGTCCCTAAAGTCTGCCATACCTTTCAGCCTCTCTCAATGGTTTTTGGCTGGTGTAGGAGCGGCATGCTTGTGGTTTCAACAAATAGTGCCTGAATTCTCATTAGCTAGTAGATTGTCATCCCTCTAAGCAAACAGGGACAAAACTATGGTTGCTTTCCCCTCAGGAGTCACTGTGTTGAGTTTTATTTTTCTGTAAGGTCTGTTACTTCTGTGAAAGTCGTATCTGAGACATCTAGTATTTTGCCAAATTGTATAGAACTCGGACAACATTGTTCAAATGCTATGATTTTGTGTTTAGTCTTCTCATAACAACATTAACTTCCTGGAAAAATCAGGCTAAAACAATCAGATGGCACCAGGGTGTCTTTTCTTCTGAAAGAACCCAATAATCATTGCAATAATTATTGTGATTGGGCATAACTTGAGATATTTTTTCCAGATAAGATGACTCTTGCCTTTAAGCCTGAAGATGCTCCATAATGTATGTATCTGGTTTCTAATAGATATATTGAGTCTGTCCCTTAAATTCCTTTTATGAGTTACCATACATGATAAGACCTGAATGTACATTAGTATTAGGAAGTTTAGTTTTATATCAATCATACATAGATCCACTAAGCCCTGTAATTCTGCCCACTTGCAACTCCTGTCTCTTGAATGGTTTACATCACTGCAAACTGCTAGTGGGCTTTCAGAAGGGAGAAAGCCTATGATATTGTCTCACCTTTTGCAAAGTGAAAAGGAAAGATATATTCAGACAGTTGCTATCAGTTTTAGTGAGCTTGTTTTCCATAGTCCTTATTCCCATGGTGCACTTTTTCCTGGTCAGTAATTGATTTATTTCTTCCATCCTCTGTTTTTCACCAGTGCGTTCAGATTTGGTTGGCAAATAAATAAGAAAATAAACAATTACTGTCTTGTTCAGCTTTCCTACCTTTGACTAGATCTTTATTTAGCATTCTCTATAAGATCCAAGCTTCAGACCAGTATGATAATACAGCACTTTCCAGCTTGTGTGTTTAAAGATGAAATAGATTTGATAGTGATGCCTAGCTTTGGTTGTAAAGAAGAGAATCAGAAATAAGCAGTAGAAATCTAGAGACCACAAATTCTTCAAAACCCTGCAATTTTTATATGGAAACCTGAATTCTGTACCTGAATTGTCACTGGTAAATGCTTAAGGTTGGCAGTACAGGAAAGAGCAGGAGCAGACAAAGGAGAGGAGAAAAAGCAATGCTCGTCTGGCATTTCAGAGTACCCTTGCTAGGAGAAGATGGGCGCGTCTGTAAAAAGTGGCTGTTGCATCAGAAATAGTTTTCAAGTGTGGACGGAGTTTGTAATTCACTGTGTAATGCTTGCTGGATTCAGATTGTGAAGCCAGGTTGCAAAGTGGAGCTCAGTTTCATGAACACTGTAGATGTCCCTTCCTGTGCTGCTGTATTCCAGCCTCTGCCTGTCGACACAAGAGTTTGAGTGGCTGGGTGTGGCTACAGACAGGGGAATGGACCCAAGGTAAAACTGAACTTGGTGAAAATGGGTGTTTACCTCAGGTGAGTTCTGATAACAGGGAACCAACAGACTTTGGTATGGGGCAAAGGGCAGGAGTGCACAGACCTGTGTAGAGGTGGTGGAACACAGGGTTAACTGCTTTCAGGACTACTATGTGCTTATACTTGCATAAAGTTTCATGAAAACTAATCTTAATCCTATTGTAGAAGTATGTATGCAGATTTCAGGATTAGATTATGACAGTGATTGACATGCATGTGCTATTAGTATGCAAATCACAGAGTTTTGTCAGGATTATAGATGATAAACTATGTAAAAGGTCTAGTTAAACAATATATAAAACGTACAGTTGACTTCAGTTGTTTCTGCTCAGATTTTTATTAGCTTTTTTGTTTGCAACATTTATTCTTAATTGTGCATGTAGTCTAAGGACTGCTACATCTCCTTCATAAAATCATGTAGCAAAATTTTAAATAGAGACTTTTTTAGAGTATGTGCTTGTAATGTGCATCTTACTGCTCCAGAGGTACATAGAAGTGATTTTTAAAACTATTCAAAGTCGGTCCTTTGTTAAAGCTGCTTTTTTGCATGTGACTTTTGTGCTTTAATAGCTCTCTTGTTGAGAGGAATAAGAACTTTGCAGTTTTGTGCATGCATATAAATTATGCCTTGATGGTTTCATTATGGTAGTTTTAGTTCTATTTTTATCCTGTTTACATACCTCATACAGATCACTTTGAAACCCTTCTAACAATGTAATATGTTCGTTAACCATTGTCAGTATTCACAAACAGGAGGGTTATTCACATTGGGTAACAAATACATGAATTGTTCCTCAGAAATGTCTTAAAGAATATATTGCAGCATTTTTACCAGTTAACTTGGTATGTAAGATGGTATGAATATTGATCAAATTGCAGAACTGAATCTCTGTATTTTGGGAGTATAGTGAAAGCTAACCATGATTGTCATAACTAATTTGCTATGTATTTAGTCATATGAAGTGTGAAGGAATTTAAGAAGTCTATGGAAACTTTTTATTCGTATTTCAGAACTTTTAACTTGTTTTTTCAGAACCATCTCCTTTCAGGTATACTTTTCTTCGAACAGCTTTATGGGCCAAGGGAAGCTTTTAGGGACTGTGGGAGGAAGTGCTTTTGTCTGTCCAAAGCAAAAGCTACCATGCATCCTTCCTCCCAGTTTTGCAAGCATTTGTTCAAGTACTTGAGTGTTGCAAATTTGTATGCTGCTAATGTGTGCATCTCCAGGGAAGGTGGTTCAAGTGTATCTCAGTATTAGAACACATGGATTCAGGGTTTCTGACAAGAACGGACTACTATTCAGGTTTTAGCAATAGATTTTACCTCTGAATGGGAAATAAAATGGGTTTCATAGTAATGATTTTTGCTTCTTAACCATTTTCTAACTGGTATCAGTAATATTTGTTAAAGTGTTTGGGGATTTTTTGTTTTTTACTTTGGTTTCTAGAGAAAACAACTTATTGTCTTTATGTCAATGAGCATGCTTTAGCTTCTAACCAAAACCAGAGCTGAAGGTGTAAAATGGTGTGGTGGTCCATCAGTATTTTTATGTAACACTGCATCAGACTCTTCTAGCTGATACAGATTTTTGCTTTTCAGGTTTACAAATCACTGCTTCAGCAGGACGGGCACAGCAGTGAAGGGGCAAAAGCCTGTTGTGTCTCTATCAGTTAAAAAGAAAATTATTTACTGCCTGGCGTATGACAATATTTAAGTGCCAAATTCAATTTAAAAGAAATAATTTACAAATAGGTCTGTTTCCTGGCTTTTGGCATAGAACTTAGCCATTGTAATCCGTTCTTTATTCAAAAAGCCCCGAGTTTAATACCAGTGCCCATAGAAGGCTGTGAGATTGTGTGCACAAGGGGATGGGGGAAAATGAAAACAAGATGAAAAGTAGTTCATGTCTCCAGGAGGTATAGTTTTAGGGTTTTTTTTAAAAAAAAAAAGAAAGGACTTTTTTCTTTTGTATATTGTGCCTTTCTAGTCACTTTTCAAAATTAGGCTCTTGTATTTGCAATAGATTTTAGTGGAATTTGTGTATTGCATGCAGAAGAAAGAATATGCAAAGTGTGTGTGTGTGCATGAGTATTAATTTATTACAGCAAATGACTTTAAAGTGTTAGAATTGTACAAATAACACCTAGTCCTATACCTTAAAAGGGGGGGCAACAGGTAAAAGCTTTCACTGCTGTAGATCCATAAGAAAGAATGAAGGGGGAGAAAAGAATTACTGTTATTTCCCTCTGTGTTGTCATGGTGTCCAGTCCCTCCTCCGCTTGCTAAGTGGCACTGATTAGTTTATATGTTTTGGTTAAGGAGGTAGGCTTGATGTTGCTCATGTTCTAGATGCAAGTGTTTGTGAGATAAGGGCAGACATCTTGCTTAAGGTCACAAAAGGCAAATTCTGTTTCAGGATTCTGACTCTAAATTTTTCTTATGTTGTCTTAGTTCCTTTCTTGCCCTGTGAAAAACTCGTTTGAAAAATCAAGTGGCATCCATTTGTGCTATCAGCTTTCTATGAGAAAAAAATAATTATATTAAAAGATAGAATATTGATCTCAATGACTATCCCAATATGTAAAACATTCACTGACATGTCTAGTGTCTTTCCAGTCTGTTCCTTACAGGCAAGATCATACTTCTTCCATTGTACTTAAAAATACATAATAATCTAAAGAAAACACTACTGCGATGAGAGACGGGACGCAGCTTGATGCAAGCAAATGTCGGTTTATTGTGCTCAATCACCTCCTTATATCTCCTTTCATAGACCGCTCGTTCCAAACAGATTGGTCCTTTTGAACATACACTGTTACATCTGATAGGTCAGATCTTGTGGGCATACTCCCTGAG
>JANEMJ010054695.1:6730-32242 GCA_024361745.1 Cacatua alba
CAAACAGGTTTTCACAGATACAGTCATTAAGTCTACAAAGCAGAGGGAATATTGTGTTTGAGAAACTACTTTGTTTTTAATAACTGTGCACATAAACAATTTCCTGGAAAACTACAGAATTATTTTCTTAACCAGGATAGGTAAGGGGTAATGAAAAGTTCTCCTGGTATCATACAGAAAATAGGCACATTTTATTTGAGCACAGACCTTAACATTCTGCTAGACAAGGTAGCCAAATAGTATCTTATTGTAAACCAAGCCAAAAATCCAATGTTTATGTCATATTAAAAGAAATTCCTTTTCAATTATCAAAGCTTATCTGAAAGACAAGACTGCATTGGAACCACTCGAGAGACAGAAGAGTATTAGGACACAACCAACGTACCATTGTATCTTCTTGGCAACTGGCCACTGGGACTCTCTTTTGGGTCCTCTTTCTCATCTCACTAAGCAACTCAATCTCACTGGTAAGTCAAGACCTGACCATAGTCAGCTTTACTCTATAATGGAGAGAACAAGTTGATGGTCAGGGTACTAAGACTACCGCCCCACTTCCATCCTTCTGCAGTGGAAAGGCCACACAAGTAGCAGTCCTCTGAGAACAGGCTAGATTATGCATGATACTGTAAAGCAGGACACCTGACTAGTGTACACTAATATAACATAACTACAAAGTTTCCTAGTGTAAAACTCATTATCAAGCATTACTGCACACCTATGGTACCAGCCTACGCTTATTACTAGACACCCAAGTACTTGCAACGAAAAACGTGTGTTAAAGTAATGCAAGAAATAAAAGGATATTTTGCATTTTCTTTGTCATCTGTTAGTTCAAATAACTGGTGAGCACAATCCTTAATTAAATCATCCAGAGCTTCTTCCATGGCTGACAAGTCAGAAAGTTCATCTTTAAGTGTTTGCTGCTCTGGTGCTTTTCCAACAACTTGGTCAAGATTAGAACCTCTAGAAAAACATGAAGTTGTCCAATATGTTTATATAAATAAGAGCCTGTTTATTGAACATAAAGTATACTAACAGAAAACAACCAGGAACTCTGGGATACTTTGCACTTGATACTTGTTAGCACAGTAATTAATTCAAACAGTTTAAGGATACAGCAGAACTTAAAATATTATCTATTAAAAGCAATTCAATATGCTTAAAAACACTGTCAAAGGTATAAACATTACTCAATGTTGTTTGGTTTCCTTCTTTCAGAAATCAGAAGTTTCAAAGCCAACTCACACCCACTGGATAAGATTCTTAGATCTTTTCTGAATTAAGTGGATTCCATCCAACACATTGGTGATGTCATACACTCTTCGTTTTCGTACTCCGAGTGTTGTTGCTACTTCATTTAAATCAAGGACACCGTCTGGAGCTGTTTTGACAAGATCCATGAATTTTCGGGTCAAATAAACCAAGGATACATCAAATCGAGGCTTTCCGACTTTCACAGTTCCTGTAAAGTTTTGATAGAATACTTACGGTGAACTACTATACGAGTATGCAGCATTCGTTAAAAAAACAATAATGATGAAGTAACAATGAAGACAGAGTCTGAAAGCACTGCAGTTATTAACGCTGACATTGCAAAGGCATCATATAATGTCTATTAACTACATATACTTTCACTTGTTTGCAGTCATTCTATCTAAATAGGAAGCATGCGTCTTCATGCTTCCAACATCCATGACTTCAGACTGCTGGTATGGGTATTAATAGCTGTGTAACTGTATGTTCTGTAGGCAATGAGCTCAGAACACTGAATACCAATGAAACCTTTGGTTAACTACAGATAGTGTCAAGGCACTGCCAGAGAACTGCAGCTCTATCATCTGCTCCATGACTCTTAAAATACTTTCTTGCCTTTTTGGCTTAGGTTAACCAGTAGATCTTCCAAATGATACTTAGGCATGCTTCAGGAGTTTGCTTGGTTTCAGGGACTCTTTCAGCCTGGGTGTGACCAATCTGTTCTGGAGTATGAGAACTTAATATACAGACAAACTCTGGTTGTACTATTTGACCTCAAGGCAAAAGAACTGGTCATACCACTGTTTAATTTACTAATGCAACAAAGATTACAGATACCAGGATACCACAGGTTTAAGAGGGATCCCTGTGCTATGTGTATCCATTACCAGCATATTCACAGAAATGTTACTGGTGAACAGCTTGTTTCACTTTACATTTTTATGTATGCATAAAGCATAAAAAGCATGTAGTTTTGAGGCAAAAAAAAAAAAAAAGTGGTTCACATGCACTCATCTGATGCTAGAGCCAATGAAAGACTGTCAAATCCCACTGTTAAGGATGAAGGAGACATGCCCTTTTACTCACAGCGTACCACCCATTCGATGGCTGCAAGATTGTGCACTCTTTAGCATGAAATGACAGGTTCACCAACTCAGTAATGGACTGTGCTACTGTGAGATGTGCGAGACTTTCATCCGTGAGGAAAAAAACCCAATCCCAAAAACAACACAGATTCACTCAAGCTTATATTTACATTTATTAATACCACTTGAAAACAACATTTGCCAGCATGATGTTCCAGTTTTCTCTAACTCACTTTTCCTGTACATTATTTTCTTTATAGCAGTTGGGAAGGTATACTTGCAGCATAGGAAAAAAACTATGGAGAATGTGTTGCTTCATATCTTTTTATTTCATTTAGCCTGCAACATTCCTCCTGTTCTGTATCAGATACAAATCAATTTCTCACTTGCACACAACATGTATTCAGCATTGTAAAAAGCATGAAATACTTCAAGAATAATTTTCACACATGGAACATGGCAACTTACTTCTCACAACCCGTCCACCACTGTTCACCTTCAGGTTGATCATTGGTGGCTGGGGAAAAAAACAAAATGAAAACTGACATAAAACACTACCTACACAGGAAGCTTTTCCAGAAGAAATCCCCAAATCACCTCTAGATGCTATAGCCATCCATCAAGAGTGCTGACAATTCAACAGGTATTACTGTGAAGGTCTGTCACTGGATAGAAGGGATACATGCTCATTAATCTCTATCAGAATTTTCAGCCCTTAATCTCAGAACACTTTCCTCTGTCTTGGAAAGCAGGAACCACCACTGAACTCCCTAATGTTCAGGCAATGATCACAACACAGATACCTGCAGAAATTCTACAAATACAAGCTTCAGCTACTCCATGTAACAGCTCACATACAGAAGATGCACCGCTATTACACAGCATCACAATTATGTATTGTGATACAAGACAGGCAGCAGAGTCTACTCTTGTCAAGACACTGACATGATGAGCCTAAGCAGGTACTTCATTCCACTCCTTGCCCCAATTTCACAAAAGGAGTATTTTCAAATTCAGACCCACTCCAGTTGGAAGAGACCAAGAAGCTCTCTGGTTCAACCTCCCACTCCAAACAGGAACAGACATTAGATTAGAGCAGCTTACTCAAGGCTTTATCCAATTGGGTCCTCAAAATTTCAAGGCATGGAGGCTACACCTCTCTGGGCATCCCTTTCCACTGCTTGTCCAACCTCTTTCCACTGCTTGTCCAACCTCATAGTGAAAAAGATTTACTCTACATCAAGTTGCAACCTTTCTTGCTTTTTTGTTTCAATTCATGGCTGTTTTCTTTCAGCCTCCCATTATGCATGGCTGTGGAGCATCTGGCACCAGCTTCTTGTTCACTTCCTCACAAGTACTGAAGGTCTGCTGTGGCTGACATCCTGAGAGAGCTGGCTGATGTCATCGAAAGGTTGCTCTCATGATCTTTGACAGTCTGTAGGTCAGCTACAGCTTGGTCAGCCTCACTTCAGTCCCTTGGAAAAATCACAAAGCAAGTTCTTGGATGCTATTTCCAGGCATCTGAAGGAGAAGGTGATTAGGAATAGCCAACATGACTATATTTTGCAACCTGATTACCTTTGGTGATGAAATTACTAGGTCTGTGGATTCAAAGCTTTGGATGTCATCCACATGAGCTTTAGCAAGACTTTTGATACAGTTTTCTGCATTTCTTTCTGCCCTCTCCAGAGTGCAAACATAGTGGTGCCCACTCCTCCACACAGTTACTTGTCATCAGTATCAGGATGTCCCTGTCCTTACAGACCTTCATCTCCTTGGCTACTCCAGCTTTCAAGTTTAAAATCCCAGCTACCTGTTGATAGTTGAGCTGGAGTCTGAAGCCTGAATAAGCTAAAATCCAGGTTCTGTACTCTGTTACTAGCCCTTCTCACTACACTCTGGGTCTTGAACTCCACTATTCCAAGACAAGGCTGCTTATGATTACCACAACCTCAACTTCTCCATTGAGAAGCATTTCTCCATGAGAAGCAGATTCAGGAAAGCATCATGACACATCTAAACACCTATATAAAAGCACTGTCCCATACACCCCTTGTTTTTTTACGGTCATCATCTCCAATAGCAATAGCTTTCTTATTACCAGTGTAAAAACTCCTGTAAACTTTTTCATAGCTTTAAGACAATACTACCGAGCAATATTTAGACCAACAGTCAAGTAATAGCAAGAAATAGTAAGAAATTTCCCATTTCCAGTGTAAGAACTAGCCCAAAAGTAGCCCAAGGTTAATGAAAAATAAGCACCTTTAAGAAGTTTCACAGAATTAAAAGTAGACCCGTTTTTTGTTAGCTATCCCATAACACTACAAAAGGTAGTGGTGGAAGCTGCATATAAGACCACCTGAACACCATAGATCTTCAGAGCCTAACAGAATACACATTTGTAGTCTGTTTCTCTCAGACACAGCTACAACAAACTACTTAACTCGATGAAGAAGCCACAGGTAAGAAAACCACCTCTCGGCACTATGACTAACATCACCAGTTTCCTTCCCGAGGCAGCCTGCTACAACGCGACGAGGAATGGAAGCACCACAACGCCTTCCGGCTAAGACTGACACACCTTTCCGTCTCGGGGATCTCCCGCCGGGCAGGCGAGAGGGAGGAATTTCAGGAATGCCCTCAGAGGCTCCCGCGGTGGGATCAAAGCGTTGCCGTGCCGTCCCGCCCTTTCCCCATCCACAGACAGCACCTCCTTTCCCCACCCACCAAGTACCTGACTCACACGCAGTGTGTCCGGCCGCAGCGGCCTCAGACGCTCCCACTTGGCACGGCTGGTCATGTTCACCCTGCTCCTCCTCCTCCCCTGGGCGGGGGGGCCGGCCGGCCGCGGCCTAGCGCGGCGGGAGTGGTCTCTCACCGAGGCGAACAGCGACGGACGAAAGCCGCTCAGAGATCTTCACGGCGAACCTGAGGGCCCATGCCGCTAGCAAGAGCCGCTATCCCCAGTCCACCTCTGGGAGGAGAGAGCAGCCGGGGCTATCCCACCCTCACCGCAGCTTGCTATGGCCGCCTCACCCCTCCTGACACCCCCCCCTTCCGCTCCCGCCAGAGGATGGTTGGGCGGGAGAGCGGAGCCCCCGCCCCGTTGCGCACGCGCGCAGCCTCCCACCCGGGCTGCGGCGCGAGCTGAGGTGAGGCCGCTCAGCCTTCCCCCACGAGGCGGCGCGGCGGCCGCTCCCCCTTCCCGCCAGCCCCTGCGGCACGCTCGCGGCTCAGGCGCCACCGTTTTCCCGCCTGTCACTGCCCGTCCCCGCCCGAGGGGGATGATAGGCACGCAGACGGCCGTCACCTTCACACGGCGGGCGGCTGGGTGGCTCCTCAGGGGACATCTCTCCCCTGGACGCCGGGAGGAACGTGACTTCTCTGGGTATCGCCTGGATTGGCGTTTCCTCACCTTCCCAGAGCGACGGAGGAAAGGATTTGCAGCCGGCGAGGGCCGGCTTGAGCACGGCGCTGGGCTAATGTGGGTTGAAACGAGGAAGTTCCCACCGCTGTGGTTACTGCGAGGAGGGAGGTTTTTGTTCGCTCCGTGTACAGCATGAGCAAGGAGAGAGCAGCCTGCCCAAATAGATGTGAGAATAATGAGTATTGCTTTCTTGCGAAAGAATCTGTCATACTTGCTAGTGTAAGAAGGTGTGCTGGTTTCAGCTGTAACAGTTAATTTTCTTATTAGTAGCTGGTGCAGTGCTGTGTTTTGGATTTAGTCAATCCAAATAATGCTGATAACACACAAATATTTTAGTTGTAGCTCTGTAGCGCTTACTCTGATCAAGAACTTTTCAGTCTCATGCTCTGCCAGTGAGGAGGGGTATGGAATGCCAGGAGGGAGCAGAGACAGGATACCTGACCCAAACTAGCCAAAGGGGTATTCCATACCACAGCATGTCATGCCCAGTATATGAACTGGGGGAGTTGGTTGAGAGGGATTGATCACTGCTGGGGTCTGGTTGGGTATCAGTCAGCGGATGGAGAGCAATTGTATTGTGCATCACTTGTTTTGGTTTGGGCTGTTTGGGTTTTTTTTCCCCCTTTTAGTTTTATATTCTCTCCCCTTGTTACTTCCCTTATCATTATTATTATTATTTAGTAGGTATCTAATGCTTGCCAGACAAAAACCTTGCTTTAAAACACAACTCTTTGTTAGATGGCTGCTCTGTTGATTGATTGCTCTTTACAGCAGTTAACTGTCCTCTACCACACTGTACATCAGATAAGTTTGTCGTGGAATTCTTTTGCTTCAAGAATTTGTGAACTATTTTGCTTCTCCCACCTACCCCTTAAATGAAATTCCCAGTCACTTCCGTGTCCTCAAGGCAGGTGCTCTGGAGAAATGTGAAATTCGTTGGACATTGAGTAAAACTGCCAGTGTGGTATGAGGAATGCAAAACCATGAAGAACTTCATTCATCTAATATGCCAGACTTGACAGGTCAAATAACACTCTTGAACAAATTCATTTTAATCTACTATCTGTTTCATACCCCTTCAGGTTAGACATTCTTTTGGGGTAGCGTATGTCACCACTGATCCACCAGATGTCTTGATAGAGGATGGAGTTTTCTTCATAGTAACCAATTTTCAATCAACTACTTGCATGGTAATAGTTGTCCTTGAAGAGGTGTGTGGAACTAAGGTGGGTTGCTCTCATGCTCTAATAAATTTACAAGGAAAAAATAAAGGGAAAAAAAAATGTTACAGCTCCTCAGAAGTGTGATGCCTGTTTCAGGAGACATGAAGCTTTGAGTTGTGTAATTAAAGACATCATGCAAATGTTGTTTGTCAGTATTCTATTGAGAGCTTAGACTGCTGCCAGATGCAGAAGGTTTTCCTGTCATGGAAGCAACACATCACTGAAAAATACTCATTTTTTTATAGGCAGCATGATCCTTGCTAACTATTCTGTGGTGATAAACGTAGTCCCATAAAGAACTAATATTCCTCTCCCTTTGTTATACTCTTAGCTGGAAGATGTATTTTGCCATTGTAATCACAGGTTGTTTAAACCCACTATGATAAAGCTTTTTATTTTTTTTTTTTTTTTTCCATCTGGAACAGCAGAATGGTTTGGAATAGGCCGCTTTAGTTTTGAGTGATGTAAGGAGTG
Source organism: Cacatua alba (assembly GCA_024361745.1). Lineage (NCBI taxonomy): Eukaryota > Metazoa > Chordata > Aves > Psittaciformes > Cacatuidae > Cacatua > Cacatua alba. The sequence goes on from JANEMJ010054695.1 coordinate 14,194, forward strand.
TGCCATGCAGTATAGAAATCATTGAATAGGATTTTGATGATTGTTGGGTAGTCAGATATTAGGAAGGAGGCTAACGACCTGTAATTTGAGGATCAGGATACATGAGTTTCTGTATTAACCCATGTGGAAAACATTGCATCAACTTTTAACTATGTTGTCATTCTAGCCAGTCATAAGATCAAATTCTGTTGTTCCTCTACTTCTCTATCCTTGGCTGCTGAATATCTGAGTGAAGAAAAGCCTCACATGAATTCACGTTCAGGGAATGTTTTCTATATTTACATGAAAATTATAAAGCCTAATTATTCATTTAAATTAAAATTAGATTTTGGAGTAACTGACTGGACTATTAGGAGTTTTGGCTGTGGGATTCTGTTGATCAGAAAGTTTGATTTTAGTGTGTTATTATTTACATTTTATAAAGCTGATAATTAAATTTATCCTACATTATTACTCTTGTAGATAAAAATGCAAATTATCCCCATTTACTGTTATCTGATTGCATATTAAAATGGTTATGCATTCTTTTTAATATCCCCAGAAGTTAATTGTCCAAGACATGATTCTTAAAATGAAAGATTTGCTTATTTATCTGAAATTGTTTTCTTCAATTGCATTGATTCTTAATCTGCCACCAGGGGGCAATAATTCCATTTCCTAAATCTGATCTTTTAACATTAAGACATACTAGAACAGTGGTTTCATTAAAATTTTTGAAGGACTATATATGAAAGTCAAAACATAATTGTCTTGAAAATGCTTTACTTGTGTGATTTAGTATTTTACTCTGCACTACTTGGGCATGTAGGTTTTACTTATATTTTGAGCACCTGAAATTAGACTGCTTTGTAAAAGTTCTTACTGGTGAATCTCATGTAGTACAGTAGTGGTGCAAGGTTTGGATTTCATGTAAAATAGGATTTTTTTCTGTGTTCTTTATATTACCACTGTAATATAAAAAAACCTGTTTTGAAAGCCATTGCTTTCTTCTTTTGTTTGTTTGTTACACTTATGTCCTATTAATACTTATTAGCTTATATATGTAATCCTGAATTTTGGAATTCTGTCACCTGAAGGGTGCCTTTATATCCTTATATGGTATGTATTTATTTTATTTATGTACATAGTAGTTCCAACATACTGCAGTTAAAGCCAAGGCTGCCTTCTGTACAATTCTGTATCAAATGCAATCTTCACTTTAATGATAATAAACTTGTAGCTGGATCTTCCATTAGGTGCAGGCATATTGTTGAAAAGATGAGCCAGAGGAAATACCTTCCTGCAAAGGTGCAAAAATACAACATTATGAAAGACAAAAATAGCTTTATCTGTTTAAACTATGTATCCATATTTTTGTAATATTAATATGTCTGTATAAACTTCCTAGGCTTACTGAGGTCCTACTGAGGTCCTCAGCACTGCGTAACAATTAGGCATAAAGGTGTAGAACATTGCTACGTAATTTTTTTACACTGTATAATGTAACAATTTAAATCTGATTCTGGTAATAGTACAGTCTTTCTTGATGTGCTCTGCTTAACCTGACTAAAAGAATTGTTCCAATCTACATGGTGAATAGTCATCCATTAATTTAAGAAGGCAAATCTCATTTCTTCACTTTGTCATGTCAGTATGAGGAAGATCAAGTCAGTTATTCAGATCTGAACAGCACAGTCCTAAACAGCATTCTTTTTTGTGGTGTCCTGAATGACACACCTGAAGTAAGATTAAAAGTCATGGATGTATGTATCATGTTGGAGGCATAGGTTTTAGGACATGATATAAACTGAAGCTCCCACTTTTCGTACGTGTAATCCAGAAAAGAAATTATATAGATGGAAGAAGTATCCTCTAAGGTGAAACTAGGGTTATGAAAATAGCAAGCACTTGCTGCATATGAACACTGCTGTCTTTTATTGAAAAGGTTTGCTGAATGTTGTGTTCTTAATAAGGTTTTGAAACTTGGCAGTAAGCCATCTCCCATCTGAAAGACTCTAAGGGTTTCTAGGCAAAGGTCTTCACAGAGCTTGCTTGAAAATCTCAGCACACTATGGAGTCTATAAACAGAGTAAGGTTTCTGTTGCGACAGGGAATTAATATTTTTGTTTTATCTTTGCAGTTGCAGAGTAGGAGCAAAATTGCCTGATGTATTTCAGCTTTAAATATATGGAAAAATTGAAGTACATCCTCATAAGGTGGTTATCTTTATATCTTGAGTTTCAAAGCATTTTTGAAAGTTATTGTTTCTCACTTTTGATGAAGATTACTCCACTACCTTTTTTTTAATTTAAGAATTGTTTTATTATTTAATTTTAATATTAAATATAATATGAAAAAGTGTTCTATAGCACCTACTTGAAATAAGAGTAGCTTGCTCTTATGAGTGCGCTGAGGCTTATATTTTAGCACATTCACTGATGCTGGGGTTGTCTCTATGTGCATGAAAGTCTATTCCTCTGATTAAAACAAAGAAACAAAAATCTGGTTTTCTGACTATTTTCTTCATCAAACAAAGATAATATCACAGTTCAAAGGTTTGACTTTTTGTAGTTCAACACCATGTCTCTGAACTTGACTCTGAAACAGCTGGAGTAATTTTTACTACTTGTAGCCATCATTCTAACTGAGGTAACACGCTCAGCTTCTTACATGCATTTGTTTATAGCTATATTTAATGTCCTTTTTCCAGGAATAATCAGACTGGCATGTTACCTAACTGAAACGCAGGCATGTGCTTTGAGTTTTGGTCACCTTTAGTCACATTCATGGGGGTGCCTGTACTTTCGCCATGTACTAAGCATGCCATATGACTGAAAATGCTTGAGACATTAACTTTTTACTGTCACTGTGAAATATGGTGATTGTTGTTGCTGGGGTTTTTGCTGTTATTTTTTTGTTTGTTAATTTTGTTTTTTTGTTTTAAGAAGTGATTGGATGTATCCATCCTACACTAGACAACAACTGCTTTTTGGTTATGAGTGCTATTTCAGATGAGAAATGGGCAAACCCCTGTATCCTAGAATGAAAGAAAATTCTATGGGCCAAATTAATTGTTCTGGTAGGTTGGATCACTCTGTAGACTGTATATTCAGTACCAGGGATTCATATAATTAAAAAGATTGATTTTGAAGAGGCAAGTTAAGAATTTCATACAACATCTAGACATAAAAACTGGACAGGATTTCTTTGCTCCGATAATGACTAGCATGTTTTACATAGCTGTGAAGTGCCTTCTGTGATTTCCATAAGGGTGTCAAAGATGGCTTAGTTTCTAGCATTTCAACATCAACTGAGTTTTGTTGTAATTAGGAAAGTGTTGATTAAGTGGTCGATAATTTCATCAGTTACTAAGAATCTGATGCTTAGTGTCATTTATAGTTTGTGAATATGTCCAGTGCTAACTTCAGAATACATCATGCAGATTTTTTTTATTTCCAATAGATATTTAAATTATGTGTAATTTGATTATTTCTTCATTCTTTTAACTACCAAAATATCTCACTATTCACACAGACCCATCCCCAAGATACTGTTCTTTATCTGTTAAGGATATGTTGGATATTTAGTGGGTTTTTTTTTTAAATGTTGTCACTCATATATAACTTATATTAATTCAGGTAATATTTGTAACATGACTAACAGAATTTTCTTGCCAGTTTATTAATAGGCTTAAGAAGACTGAAGGTCCAGGCAGATACAAATTAAAAAATACGCACCTAAAATGATTACTTATGATCAATGATTCAAAATAAATATTGACTTGTATCAGAAAGTGAATTCTTGAAGGCAGGCTCGCCTTTTGTTTGAACATTTTAATCACACTGAGTATCTGTAAACTTTTAGGAAAACCTGTGTATTTTGCACAAAACAGAACACTGCTTCTTAGTGATTATAGCTGAATTGAAATCTTGTGCTAATATTGATGCCTGAGTTGGAATGATCCGGCTCCTGGTTGGTGTTAGATGTGTAAAGCAGGCACCTGTTCTGTTCATACAAAGGAGACTTCTGGACTAGCTCAGAATTTCATAGCTACCATGACAACCCTTGGGCTGTTCCACAGATGTGTAGGCTCTGCTCAGAAACCTGAGCCTCTGCTGTTTAAGTTGGACAGAAAATCGCTGTTGGATGAAATCACTGTCTTTGCTTCTGGAGTTCATAATGTAGCTGTTCTAACAAAGCCAGGAACCTGTTCTGGTGGTCTTATCATTGGAAGTTGAGAGGAACAGTCAGCCTTGAGTGAAAATACCATTTATTTGCTAATTTAACTTTGTTGAGAATTTGGATATTTTTGTTCCAGCACCACACCTGTGCCTTGTTTGCAGTAGTACGATTTACAAAAGGCCTATGAAGAAGCAGCAGAGATGGTTAGAAGTGTCTGAGGTAGAAGGCTTGTGCTAAACATGGCTGATGAAAATGCACAGATATTTGAAGACTTTATGTTGTGGCTACATCTCATAGCTGACCTTTCTTTGAGGGGAGATTGGGCTAGACACCTCCCTTCAAAGCTGAATTATCCTACAATCCATGCAGGCAGTAGGCAATGAAGTCTGCAGTAAACAATGAAGTCTACACTTGTAGGCTTCATACAATGTCGAACTGATCTTTTCTTCTTTATTAGTTTCTTAACACTGTGTGCACCTTTTTGACAACTAGTGAGTATTGAGCTGATGTTTTCAGAAAACAGTCTACAGTGCTCAAGGACCTCTTTACTAAGTGGGTAAGAGTCCATCATTATGCACATTCAGTTAGCAGCTGCAGCAAGAGCAGAGAAAAAAGCATCAAAAGGTGGTATTGTGAAGTGTGGCTTTAGAAGCAACATCCCTCCATTCTCCCCACGCTGTTACTTCCCTGAATTTCGACAAAAGCAGGTAGCAAGGAAGGAGTATCTTTGGGATTGCCTGGTTCTCTGGCTGGTGCTGTTGGCTGAAACACTAGCAAAAACATTGGTTGAAAGACAAAGGACTATCTTCTGTGAGGGGAAAGGATTGCTCTTAATACTACTAGCGTATCTGTTGCACCTGTATGCTCCTGCACTGGAAAGACAGCAGAGCAGGACCCAGATTTAGCTCCCTGACAAGTGCTGGTGGCTGCTGCTTTCTGCCTGACCAGCTCATACCATTCTTTCTTCACCTGCCCTCTGAATAGGTGACTCTTCTGGCCAGCTGCTTTTGCTCTTCCCTTGATCTCCGTAGTATATCCATACTGTGAGGATCTTGCCTCAGACTTCTTGCCCTGGGTGTCACTATGGCTTGCTAGAGCCATAAGGCAGATCTTTTATAGCACATCCATTGATTTAATTTATTAGTACTTAATTCATTCTGCCTTTTCAATCATCCACTACTATGAGATATGCAAGCAACATGTCACAGTCAGTATTTGGGTGTCCTGAATAATTTTATGTCATTTCACTGTTCTGCGCTGTACAATGCATCAAGCATTGTCACAGCACTGTGCACTTCCTTTCCAGGTGATTGGCAAATATGCTGACAGTCCCATCAGTCATTGGTGTCCCACTCAGTCATACCATTCTTCTGGTACTAACGTTGGTTTAAGATATGGATTACATTTCTTACCTTATAGCTAGTAGTTCAGTAGCTTTGTATTTGGCTAAAAAACCTCTGGTGCTGGAAGGTTGTTACCTCCAAATGATCTGTCCATTCTAAAGCATCCTTTGCTGACCATCAGGAAGAACTTCTGACCTTCAGAAATTGTGCTGACATGTGACATCTCTGGAATGTTCTAGAAAAAACATTAGCTGATTTTAGATCTTTTAGCATCAGAATAAATTAGAAATCTGATTCTCTTTTCCTTTTTTTTAACCTTTTTTAAAGTTTACCTGTTGTTAAAATGAAAGCTCATTCAAATTATGAGCTCTGACTTAGTCCTCTTATCAACTGCAACATACAAAGCATCAGTTTGAGATGATTTCTGATCCTTATCCAGATATTATTGCTTTAATGGTTGTAAGGATTGTTTCTGGTCTGAAACCATTGTTGCACACACAAAGTTCTGAGGGACTTTTTGCTACAGCCTAGGAGTGGTACTCTTGTCCTTTTGGGTTGGTCGAGGCTATCGGAAAGTAGTGTGTATGCTGAAGGTCGGTAGAACATATTTCTGTACATAGTGCAAGATGTTACTAGTTCTTAAAAAGCATATTGTAGCCCACAAATCAGGAAGGAAAGTCCTGAAGCTGGCAGTCTGGCTAATTGTCGAAAGTTATACAGATGTTCAGGTCTTTACTTTGCCTTGGTTTTTGAATAAGCTCAGCACTGGTTTTGAGACATGCGATTAATTTTGGTCTTTAAATTAGGTCAGACACACCGAGGTGCAAGTCTCTTGAGCATGAAAGTAGTCAACACTCCCTCTTGCTCTAGCACAGCACTGCAGCTCATTTCTGAGTATTGAATTGAAGTGTCAGATGCATTTGGTTAAGTTTAAACCATTTGCCAAGAGCTGTGCTTGCTGTGCCTTCAGAGGGAGAGGGGTTAGAGCACTGTGCTATAAGTCTTGCTGCAGACGAGAAAGCAGAAGAAACTGAATCACATGCTAAATATGTAAGATTTGTCAAGTCTGGATTATAATTTTTTCTCAAGTTTTCATTTCTGGGCAAAGTGATTGAGATTATTATGACAGTGAACAGATAATTTCCTTACTTTCATTTCAGTCATTTTGGTTATCATTCTCAATCTGGATCAAGTTTGTGTTGTTAGCACTAGTTACTGAGCTTGTCCTAGCAGTGAATGAAGATAAAGACTGTGTTCTGATTCTTTTCAAATTGATCAAGAGTCTTATGAAATTGCTCAATAGATTATTTTGATAGGGTGGATGTTGCTGTTGTGCTCAAAGAGCCTCCTTAGAAGGAATCTTATTTGTGAGCAGAGGTTTCTCTGCCCTGTGGACCACCTTCTCCCAACCTCAGATATGTCATGCCTCCTAGTTGCCCTATAAGGCCACCAACAATGAAGATATCTGGGCTAGGATATCTAAAGTTTTAAGATCACTTGTAATTACCACACCTCCACTGTGTCTGACCTTGGCCTTGCGGTATTGAACTTGCTGCTTAATTTTAGGCATTCAGTAAATGAGACCCCACAAAGTAAATGCTAATACATCTTCATACATCATCAGATGAGAGTCAGGTGCCTCTCAAGGCCTCCAGAGGGAGATCCTGTCCACTTAACCGAAGTGTTTGACCTTAAGCAGATAAGGTCTTTTAGAAGGCTTCAGCATCACCTTCCTCTCTCTACAGTCTCCGTAACAAGCATAAACATTTTAGAAGGATTGGTTTATCATGTGTCTAAAGTTAGGTCCTTAAGAAGAACATGCTGGCTAGCTGTAATCATATGTAATTTTTGGAAGGCACATACCGTTTGCCTGAAAGTGCTTTTAGCATTCATAATTGCTGAAAGTGAAAAAAGACCACTTGAACACATTAATCATTCAAGCTGAAAAATCAGAGGATTTGTGCCTGTGTTTTCCATCATCTTAAAAACGATTATTTTATAGTTCATAATTTAAAAAAAAAACACCACTGGTGGCTTTTTCCCTTTCATTCACTATTGCATCATCAGATTATACTGGGTGTTTAAGTCTGGCTTTGCAGGGGAAAAATTTGGAAGCTTCTTTAACAAAAAGCTATTTAGAATAAGGATAGAGAAACAAAGAGCGTAAACAATAGGTAAGCTGGATTTGGGAGATAACTAGCTATCCAGGGCACTTTTCTTTAATCTGTATAGATCTTTTGAACTGATCTGCAAGTGGCAGGCTTTGGCTACTGTGACAGGATTTCTTTCACACACAGATAAACCCCCAAAGTTTCCAGTTTCTCTGGAAGACTTCCACTTTCCCTTCACGTCCCTGGTCTTCCCTGTGTATCTTCAGTTTTATAACCTTTTTCTCTCTCCTCAGGCTGCTGGAATTGCCTGCGCTTTAGACCCGAGAGCCAAATAAGGCATGTCTTGTTGGGAAGATACCATATTCAGAGGGAAGCAGGGGTGAGGATGCAGGAGGCTGGAGAGGAAAAGGCATGGGGGAAGGGTGACGGGGTTGTATTCTTGACCTTAGGTAGCTGGTGCTGAGAGGTAGCGTATTGTGCGGAGGCACAGACAGAACTAGTTTGTGGATGGGAAGGAGGGAGCAAGGAGGAGGGAGGAGGAAGCTGGGACAGCGAAGGGGGAGGAGGAGAGAGCAGCATCTCTATCTTTCTTTGCAGACCACGCTGCTAAACAGCGAGGGGAGGCTCATGCTTCCCTAATATCCATCGCTCCCCACTTCCAACGTGGTCAGAGACAGAGCAACAAAGAGGGTCTCAGAGGTAAGATCCTAGCAACTTCCAAAGCTGTAATAAGGAGAAGCAGCAGCAACAAGAGAGAGAAAAGATTATCCGCACCTGGGAATTCTCAGAGGTGGCAGGGGGGAAACTGGAAGCCCAGGTCTCCTGGAGGCTAAGGCAGTGTGTTAGCAGCAGCAAGAACAGAGTAAGAGGGGAGCAGATCAGCTCCGAGGGGGTTAGGATACCAGCCGGCACTATTTAGCAGTGGGCAGTTTGTGTCCCAACTGCGTGTGCAGAAAGAAGTGAGAATGGGAAAGAACTATAAAAGCGAATGCTCTGGTACCTGAAATACACGGCTAAATAAGGCTTAACAAAATCTGCACATGGTTTATTTACCCAAAATATCGTTCTGGAGTAAACAAAACAATTCATTAATTTGTGCATGTCAGAAGAAAAAATATAAATGAAAAGCAAAGCCCAGGTCTGCATATTTTGACTTTTTTACTTGAAAGTTTGATTTTTCATTCTAGGACAATGTTTCAGTTCAGAAATTCATTTAATAGCAACAAGGAGGAAAAAATGCAAAACAAATTAATTGTTTTGGTTTGTTTGTTAGTTTGTGTGTGTGTGTGTGTGTCTCAAACAAAATGGGCTGTTTTACAATTACTGTGAGAAAATATTTGTGATACCGAAACAAGGTATGCTGTTTGACCTGAGAAATACTGTTTTATTTCATTTAGAGAAAAAACACCAAAACAAACCCAACATGATTTTGTACTGGTCTGAAATGAAATTTGTAATTGTGTTTGATTCATCCACACAGCCTAAAAAGTCAGCAATTTAGATAGCTGTATTTATAAAGTTAATTGTTTCTTTTTAGTTGTGGACACTGGAAGCTTAGATGAAGGAGATAGGAAGTATAGCATCTATGCACTGGAGAAACTGATGCTTGCTTTTTCCTTGTGCTTTGTCTCATTTACTTTACCTTTTCAGATATGAGCTACCTTGATTTTGATCTAACACCTCATAGACCCTTCTGAAAATTATTAACTAATAGTGGCAGTAATGTCAGTGTTTGTTGTTAAACATGTTGAACCCACTACGAAGAAAATTAACACTGGCTTGTATGTCTTATTTGTAAGAGTTTTTATAATTTAATGTCTCTCTTCACTATGAAACATAGAATTGGTCTCCAAAGGTGATCATTCTGGAATATGTGTGCTTAACTGTAAGTTTCTGTGTTTTCATCTCCACATGAGGTAACTAAAATAGCTGTGGAGAGTTGATTTGGTGTGTGAGTGAGGAAAATAGCACCATCATTCTCTGCTGCTTTGGGGAGCTCTGAGGTGATGGACCTGAGTTTGATTTTCTTTTCGTCAGTGTAAATTTACTGGTTCAAGTGTACAACATCAGGTTCTGTACTGGTATACTTCTTCATTGCCCCATTCTACTTTTAAAAGAGACAAGAGCCACATCACAGCAATGGGGCTTTTCCTTCACTACTTTTTACAATTGCTGTTTCAGGGCTTACAGTTCTGTTACTATTTTCCAACCATAAATAACAGTCTGACTTTGGCCACCTTATCTACTGTGGTAGTTGTCAGCTTTAGCTTTGAAATTGTCAGTAGACAATCAGGGTTTCTATTAAAAAAGAAAAGCAAAAATAACTTCTTTTTCTGTCAGCCTACCCCTTGCTTACACAACTGTTTTTTTTATTAAATCTTTTGGGTTGATAAATGAATTTTATTTCTTTTTTTTTTTTTTTTTTTTTTGGATGTTTAACTACAGTTTTGTTTTTCTGAGGCTTTTGCTAAAGAAATGGAATGTTCTCACTTTGGCAAGGTTTAACTGTTATGTGCATAAAAAAACCCCAATAGCAAACAAAGCCTAACATGCATCTACTACCGCAGGTAAATTTCATTTGAAGCTAACATTCTTTTCTACTTAGACAATAGTTAGCCATTGTTCTCTTAAACAACCTTCTATGAACTGTATTGTTCTGAAGTTTATAAGGGCTGGATGCAAAGCTCCCTGAAGTCAGGAAGAGACATTCCATTGACTTCAAATGGCTTTGGATCAGGCCTGTCACGTGAGATTAGCTCCTGACAGATCTTGTAAGCACAAGCTCAGAACAGAGTGATTTAAGGATGGAATTTCACTTATGCCATGATTGTCTTTGCTTTGTGAATATCTGTTAGGCACAATGTTTTTGAAGCAATGCTTCATTTATTTTGTGTTTAAAATGTCTGTATTCCTTCGTATTGGAATATATAGTTTTGCTGAAAATTCCTTGTAACTTAGGTCTCAAATCTATTGTCTTTTTGTGCCTATGTTAAAAGAGTTTATTAAGGAAGTCTGTCTTCGTGTATGATAGTTCAGAATCTCTTAGATGAGATTTATAATCTCAGTGATACTATGCATAATATAAGGAAAGAGTTTTGTAATGTGAAATATCAAGTTAAAACAATGGTTTGAATTTTGTTTTCTTGTTAAACTAAAAGAGCATATATGAGAAACTAACAGCTTCCATAGTTTCTCTTTTAAAAAAACACCACCTGCCCTCCCAAACCCAGAAGCCACTTTGACATATACATTTGTTTCTGCATTTGAAACTTATGCAACTTACACAACATAAAAGTAACCATGAGAAAAATAGTATAGTTCTGTATAACAAAATAAACAGGAGCATTTTACAGCATGTTATGTAAGGCCAGACTTGGATTAGGAAGTTGTAAACTTGCAAAGGTGATTCTTGTTAATAAACAAAAGCCAGTCAGACTTCTCAACACTCTAGAAATGCTGGGAATAATTATCTTTAGGGAAAAATTGCTTTTGCTTCTTATTGATTGTGCCTTTTCTAATGAATACAAAGTCTGCACAGCAAATGATAAGTGATCCGTAACTCCTTTTTTCAACCTCATGCAAAATAAAGCATTTACTTACTCTCAGATGAGATCAGACACAACCATAGGTTTATTTCATGTGAATATGTTCCTACATGAAGGGGGGGCATAAAAGGCTAGTAACTAACAACAACTAAAGTCTACATACAAACACCCCTAATTACACAAAAACATGAAGACTGCATTTGTGTATTACATGCATGCAAAGGGGAAAGTGGTGTATCTTTAACTACAGCTGAAAATTCTTTGATTTTTTTTTCCACTTAGACTGTGGTTAATGATTCAGTCAATCAGTAAATCTGACTAACTCTTCAAAACTTCTGTTACACAGACTGTGACAGAAGATACTGTAGTTTACTAAGGAAATTTAAATGTGTCACTTATGCTTATTTTGTAGACATTTGTAGCTGTTACTTTATAATTACACTTAAGGATTCCAACGAATTTTAGTTTTATTTTCAGTTTGTCTTCATTTGCCATTATCCATGTGTTGCCTTTCATGCTTGAATGTTTTTGTGAGGAATAAAGGAAGTTTAAGAAATAACATAGCCAGTGGTGTATTTCTGAAGAAACAGTAAAAGAAAATTGCCATTTAGATATTATATGTCTTAGAAAAAATGCTGTAAAATATAAATACAGACTGTTACATGAAGAAAATATCCTTTATCTAGCTAAACAGCCCAGCAATATTTTGTGTACTAAAAGCAATCCATTGGCAGTATATTTTATGTGACTATGCAGTAGATAGAAATAAAAAACTATTTGTAGAAAGTATATTAACATCACAGTCATAAAAATAGGCAGTACTGACAAAGAATTGCAATCAAATAGGCAAATTTATAGGTGTGAGATTCCACCTGATACTTAGCTTTAAACATTTTTTGTGTTGATTTACATGATTGCCTGCAAAATATATCCTTGTTTTTAACCTAACAGTTTTAGTTTTTAGAGCTCCTTAGTAGGAAAATGTGGGGGTAGGTCTTCTGTTTTTATAAGAAGGAGAAAACACACAAATTTTGTCTTTTGGAATGGAAATTTTTTATTTCCACAGATTTTCTTATCCCTTATCCAAGTATAAACATTTATATAAAATAAAAATAATGATCTCATCCTATCCTGTGACGTTCTAGTATCGTTATGCACTGCTTTGAAATGATGAGGTAGTTTCTAATGATTACGACTGCACTTATATTATGATTTCATCACACAAGTCCTCAAATACAGGGTATATGTATCAACTGCAAGAGGACATAAATGGGTATATAGACAGGTTTAAAAGCACAGGTTTTGCTTCTATCAGCTAGAAGAGTTGTGCATTTAAAAAGAATAGTATAGTCTTTTCTAATTTGGAACCACATTTTCACATGTACTGTCTCAGTTTCTGTATGAACTAGGGATTGAAGTAGCAAACTAATACCTTGTATACAAAGTGGTCAAACCATATGCATGGAGTGGTGGATAAAACTGTAGATATCACTGTAATAATTCAGGACATTACTTGTAATACCAATAGTGGAAATCTTTTTGAACACTAAAGTTATTTGGAAGTTGCTGGAAAGCTGTAAAGATTGTTTCATCCTAATCTGACAGCTGTTTTTCATCCCAGAGGTAATGAAATGGTTGGTCTATTATGTAAATGCATTTGTTTTTAAAGAAAACGTTTGAGGCTTGCTTGACTGCAGTGGAAAGGATGCTCTAGTTAGTGAGGGATCCAGAAGTCAGTGCCATTTTTGTATAGATGGAGCTATAAATGGTTTGGGCCCTAATAGTTCAAAACCCATGCATGAATATGACGTGGAGATATGCACAGACATACAGCTGTAAATTTGCCTCAATCATTCCTGCTATCCATGAAAAAGTAACTTTTCACTCCCATTTGAAGAAGAAATGCATCTAGATACCAGCCAGTTGTGACTGGCCAGAATATCTCTGACTTAGATAAGTAGTTTTCAAATTTATCATTTTATTCAATTAAAAATCTGCCAAGAAGCGCTATATGCTTTGTTGTTTTCCTCCTTGGTTTGCTCTATACCCAGATTTTTGTCATTTGTCATCTTTTCTGTGAAGAGCATAGCATTCATATCAGTGGTAATTACATCTCTGCTTCTTAGAAGGCCCTTGAAGCAAGAGAGCCTTAAAAGAAAGGAGGTGAGCTAAGTCTTATCTTCTCAGCACGAGATGGATGTTTGACCCAATATCCAGCCCCCCAGCTATGATACGAGCATCTTACACACTTACAGCACAGCATTATAATATATCTCCTGCTTTGACGTTCACATGATGCCAGAAAAGCAGTAGGGGAATCTCAGTGATGTAGTGCTCTGTAGTACTCTGCATCACAGTGGGATCCCTATTTGAAAGAACATTCAGAAGGAATATTTCCTAGGCAGTGGCATTAGTCCAATCCCATGTGTGTGATACATGGTCCAGCATGGTGGGGACCATGAGATGTTGACCAGGCCTACCCATGCAAGCTGAGCAAAAAACAACGTGCAGTGCATATTCAGTATTTAAAAGAGCTTGCAAAGACCTGGAAAAGTCCCCTTAAATTCTGTGAAGCAAATGTGGGTGCAGAAACAGGAAGATGATGTTTGGAAAGCTCTGGTCTTCCACTTGATACTGCAGTCCATTCTCTAGGGGCAAATAGGCTTCCACAATGTGAAGCAAGGGTGCAGCTTCACAAGGAGAACTTGCTATAGTTTTAATATTGCTGATGCATTATTGTGCAATTTACTGCTTCATATATAATCTGAATGTATAGGTATGTGTTTCCTCTTGCTGTTTAAATTATTGTTTAGAAAGTTAATCTTGAATTAGTTGAAAATTTATTTTTGTCTAACGATGCTTGTCTAGGTCTTGGTCAGATTGAAAAATAAAGAAATTGTAAGAATCCAGCTTTCAGAGTAGTCAGGTCAACCTCCTTACATACTAGGCATGAGTCATAAAATCACCAAGGAAAATTATGTTGTGGAGTTTGATACTGGTAAATCTTCTGGTTTAGTCCTTACCACTGAGGAGGGTGCTATGTACTGTTGCTTCAGGTCAGAGTGCATGGCAATACACAGTTCCTGACAGCTTTGAACAGCTGAGTTCTGAACCACTGGTTAGATCCTTCTGACTTTTACTCAGTTTTAGTACCAGGCCTCAAAATTCATCGATAAATACTGGGTATTGCTCTGCAGCCATACATGGCAGGTTCAGATTACTGTGGTAGATTCCCAGGCGTTTATCTGTGATGTCAGGAGAAATTGATACCAGATTCTCTGAAAGTCCGTTTCTTTTTACGTAATACTTGTGGGAGAGCCATCATACCATACACTTTCTTGCTTAGGGAGCTCTTTACATGAAATCTGGATACAGAAGAATAGAGATAAAGAAGCTATATAGTAAAATCAGAGAATCATAATATATCTCAAGTTGGAAGGGACCCATAAGGATCATTGAGTCCAACTCTCTGTTCCTCAGATGACTACATAAAACCAAACCATATGACTAAGAGCATCATCCAGATGCTCCTTGAGCTTTAACAGGCTTGGTGCTGTGACCCTGGGGAGCCTGTTTCAGTGACTGACCACCCCCTCAGTGAAGAACATTTTCCTCATGTCCAATCTGAACTTCCCCTGATGCAACTTCATTCCATTTCCTCTTGTCCTGTCTCTGGTCACTAGAGAGGAGATCAGCACCACCCCTTCCGCTGCCTCCTTGAGGAAGTTGTACACTGCCATGAGGGCATCCTTCAGCCTTCTTCAAGCTGAGCAAACCAAGTGACCTCAGCCACTTCTCCTAAGTTTTCCCCTTGAGACCTTTCGCCATCTTGGTCACCCTCCTCTGGACACACTCTAATGGTCTGATGTCCTTATATTGAGGCACCCAAAACGTTCACAGCATTCGAGGTGGGGCTGCATCAGTGCAGTGTAGAGTGGGACAATCACCTCTCAACCATCTGATGATGCTGTGCTTGATGCACCCCAGAACACTAGGGAACTTCACCTTACTGCCATGATTTTTCAAGTATGATGGACAGTAGCTTAGCAACTTCATTCACCAGCTCCTTCAGAACCCGCAGATGGATTTCATCAGGTCCCATGGACTTGTGAACATCCAGCTTCTTACAATTGTCTCAGACCAGATCCTCTCCTACAGTGGGCCTAAGGTCTTCATTCTCACAGTCCCTGCATCTGCCTTCAAAGATTTGAGTGGAGTGGTCGGAGCATTTGCCAGTGAAGACTGAGGCAAAGAAGTCATTAAGAACCTCAGCCTTCTCCAAATCCAGTGTAGCCAGTTCTCCTGTTTCCTTCCAAAGAGGGCCCACATTATTGCTAGTCTGTCTTTTGTTAGCGACATACCTATAGAAGCTTTTCCTGTTGTCTTTGACATCCCTGGACAGATTCAAATCTACCTTTGCCTTAGCTTTCTTGACCTTATCCCTAGCTTCCCAGACAATGTCCGTGTACTCTTCCCAGGCTGCCTGTCCTCACTTCCACCTTTTATAAGCTTCTTTTTTCCTTCTAAGTTTTCCCAGCAGCTCCTTATCCATCCATGGAGGCCTCCTGGCCTTCTTGCCCTATTTCCTTCTTGTCAAGATGCAACACTCCTGAGCTTGTAGCAGGTGATCCTTGAATATCAACCAGCAGTCTTGGGCCCCCTGCCCTCCAGGGCTTTATCTCATGGAATCTTACTGAGCAGGTTCCTGAGGAGGCCAAAGTCTGCTCTCTTGAAATCCAGGGCAGTGAGCTTGCTGCATGCTCTTCTCACTGTCCTGAGGATGTCGAACTCGACCATCTCATGATCGCTACAACCAAGGCTGCCCTGGAGTGTCACATTTCCAACCAGCCCCTCCCTGTTGGTGAGCACAAGGTCAAGCATGGCACCTCTTCTTGTCAGCTCCTCCATTACTTGCAAGAAGAAGTTGTTTTCCACACAATTGAGGAACCTTCTGGATTGCTTGTGCTGGGCTGTACCATCCCTCCAACAGATACCAGGGTGCTTGAAGTCGCACATTAGGACAAAGGCCTGCATGAGGCTGGTACTATCTGTCTATGGAGGGCTTCATTTACACAGTCCTCTCGATTGGGTGGCCTGTAGCAGATCTCCACAGTAATGTCCCCCATCTCTGTTCTCCCTTTGACCCTGACCCACAAACTGTTGGCTCATCACCGGTCCCCAGACAGAGTTCCATACTCTCCAGCCTATTGCTGACATAAATAGGTACTCCCTCTCTTTTCTGCTGGGCCCATCTTTCCTAAAAAGCCTATAACTTCCATTCCAACACTCCAGTCATAGGAGCCATCCCACAATGTTTCTGTGATTCCATCATCAAATCCCCATAGACGTGTACACATCTCTAATTCCTCTTGTTTATTCCCCGTACTATGGGCATTTGTATAGGGGCATCTGAGCTGAGCTCTGAATGAAGCCGACTCACTGGCTGGAGCAGCTGAAGGACCTCTGCATCGCTCTGAGCATTCATTACAGGTGCTGGCATCTGACTAGTAGTTTTGGGGTGGATCGGTGCTCCTCTCCCCCAGCAAATCTAGTTTTGATACAATTATTTTGATACAATTCTGGGGTACAATTCTTAGTGGACTAAGAGAGTGAAAGTCGGGATTTTTGAAAGGCAAGCTATTAATTTAATGTACTCGTCTGTGAGCAATCTTTACACTGAGAATTCCAATTTAATGGTCAGATACAGAGGTCTAATACAAAAGAAAAAGGGCTCCTGTTCAGAAAAATAATAGGAGAAAAATAATAGGAGAAAATAATAGGAAAATAATAGAACAGCCAGGAAAACAGGCAGTGTTGCTGTTTTCTAGGAAGATGTACTTAGCACTGGTGACAGAATAGAAGGAAAGTATTGTCAGTTTTTCTTAGGATTATTAAGGCATGGGGTTTGCTGATGGAAAATGTGGTTGTATTCATACCAATTCAGCCAGCTATGTTAATGAGGCTCTTTGGTTAGTGGACCTGTCAGTCTTTTATGGACCTGTCTTTGGCTCCACCAGTGAACATTCTTTTTTCTGTTATTCTCCTGTTATATATTTTTGCAGTTTAATTCATGTATGTTTTGTATTACCTAGACTATTGCTTCATCTGGTTAATTCTGTGCTCCCACCCATCTGAGTAATCAAGCCATAACATCACCATCCATATGGATGCTATTTGTATGGATGCATATCTGTCTAATGGGCTGCCATGTACTGGTATGTATCAAGTCAGATACATGTTTTTATCTACACTTTGTGTGATTAAAGTGCATAGAAAATGATTGTATTCTCCAGCTATAACAAGTATGCTTTTAAATGCTTTTAAAGCATTTCAGTATTTCTATTCCTTAAAGGATCCCTGCAATCTCTAAAGGTCAGTTTACCTTTTTCAATTTCATATGAATTAAAATATTAACACCTGTAAAATCTCAGGCAGTGACTGTGTGTAGTCTTCTTTGGTGTTAGTATAAGCCTTTTCTTGTGTGTCTTGTTTTCTTTTATGCAGTGAAGTTTCCCAGTACATTCTGATCCTTATTTTAGTTCTTTTCTTTCTGTAATGCAGGCAGCATTTTATTGAAGCCAAAGGCAGCTGAGGGTGCAACTGGGTGTATCAGTTGGTATGAAAAAGAGTGCAGCAAGTGGGGCAGGTGATGTGGCTTCTCAGTTCATTCCCAGGTTCCAGCTCACTGATGATATTCACTGTGTGAATGGTTTTCTCTCTTGGGTTCTCTTTTACAGTAATTCAGTTATTTCCCTCCAAGGCAAAACTTAAGCATTGTTCTGGAGCTAATTTCATTTAAAGACTACTCACACTAGGCAAAATGGATGACACAATTACTTATGACTTTCTTAATCCCACATGATTTTGGGATACATTTAATACAATTTAA